>VDFB02000008.1:287303628-287388971 GCA_007258455.2 Sequoia sempervirens
GGTACAAGAAACCATAAGATACAACCAAACTCGTGAGAGCAATGGCCCAATGAAGACACAAGGACTACGAGCACTTTGACCCAACGAGGGTTTGAACCTTGGTGGTCGCCACTACAACCAAGCAACTTGACCACCGAACCACGCCCTTATCGGCACCAAGAGTGCTATCTGAGGGTGTATCTTTCTTAATTTTTGCTTCACTGGTTTGACTTCAAGATAAATGGCTAATTGATGCACAACCACTTCTAGATCAAGGCCTGACATATCTATGTATGACCATGCAAAGTTAGCTCT
Source organism: Sequoia sempervirens (assembly GCA_007258455.2). Classification (NCBI taxonomy): domain Eukaryota; kingdom Viridiplantae; phylum Streptophyta; class Pinopsida; order Cupressales; family Cupressaceae; genus Sequoia; species Sequoia sempervirens. The sequence continues at coordinate 287,303,923 of VDFB02000008.1, forward strand.
TCAATCTTTCAAGAACGCTGCTAGGTTTTTCTATTCTTCATCCAACAATGATTCACCATAGAAAGTTATCTTGGGTGCCTCTTCTATTCCCACATTGACTGGAGTAGTCTTTTCTATTAGCACTACTGGATGCATTTCACTAAGGGGGAGATTGAATCCCTCATCATTGGGTGCCTTAGAGACATTTTCAGCCTCAAATGCATCCTTTCTTTTTACTATTTTAGGATCGGGAAGTGCCATTGTGTGGTTTTCACTTAAAGATCTGCATGTTAGTTGCATGTTTTTCATTTTGCAACTAAAGGATTTAATCGTCTCCTCATAGTATTCCCTTGTGTATAGTTCTATATCAAAACCAACTTTGTGATTTTCCCATCGTAAGTTGTCACAGAGTCCCATGAATTTTGAGATTGCTTCATTTTTTTTGAATAAATCTAGAATCGATGGTCCTTGTTGGTCCCAGTCAATGAGTTGTGGGTAGACTAGGCTAATTTTAATGGGTTGATTGTTCGGGGTGAAGGATGTTGTGGATATCATGAAGAGAGATTTATTCTCAAATAGGTCAGAAACATTGAGGGGGATGTCATCTAGGGTCATGTCATGGGATGTTGGTAACCAAGAGGAAGCCTCAACCCATTTAGCAGAAGTACCTTTTCCAATAAGGGTAACCTTGCTAGTGGTACATCCTAAGCTAAGATTCTTTGGACATTGTTTAGGAATGATGGGTTCTAGAAAACCATTATCATTTTGTCCTAGTTTCTCATTCTTGTTTTACCCCCACCCATTCATTAGCTACAATCCTTTGTTGTCATCTTCCATGAGAAGAATGGGGACGGGTCATTCATCTTGATATAACAGTTTAGAGACATCTTCCTCATTGACATCTTGTTTTTTCAAATCCCCCCACTTGGTGAAGGTAGTAGCTACCATCTTTATTGTTTCAATGAATTTGTTGCTAGGTGTGAGTTTTCCATGAGATTTGGGAGAAAGTGATAGCTCCCCCAACACAAAAGTATCCTTTGTTAGGTTATAATTTCCACAACCATAATCCTGGATCACTACTTTGATATCAGGAATGTTTTGCACAATGGGTGTGTTTGTTTCTAAGATAGATGCAAGGGACGATGGGTAAATAAATGAGGAAGATGGTGTAGGCCCTTCATCATTCTTCGGTACTTAGGGAATATTATAGAACTTGGCCTCAAGATTCTTGCAGTAGTAAAAAGGCTCGGGATCTCTATGGATGGTAACTTCTTTGTCGTCAAAAGTAAAATTTACACATTGGTGATAGGTCGAAGCTACAAATTTTAGGTCATGGATCCAAGGTTGGCCAAGAAAGATGTTGTAGGGGAGATCAAGGTCTAACCATTAGCATGTAGTCTCTACAATGTCAGGTCCCACTTGGATGGGTAGTGCGATGATGCCTTGTGATACTTGCTCTTGATCATCATATGCTTTTATGGTTGTACTCTTTGCTTTCTCAATAGCATCTTCTGAATAACCTAGGTTCTTGATCAACTGAAGGGTGCAGATGTTCAGACCTGCACCTCCATCTACTAAGACTCTTTTAACCTTTTTCTTATGAATAATGACTTCATGGTGCAAAGCACAGTTATGAGATGGTTGCAATGGCAAGTCTTGTTCCAAGAAGGTGAGAAGATGATTAGTGATATGCCCTACCATAGCTTGAAACTTGCTCGGTATCAATATCCTCGGGGATAGATGATGAAGAGAAAGCTTTCTCTAAGATTTCCCTATGTGCAAGTGATAGCCTCAATAGTTCTAGGATAGAAATCTATGCGAGGGTCTTCTTAAGTTGATCTAGGAGACTATACTTGCTAGGGTTTGATGTTGGAAAAGTTGGTTGTGCCCTAGATTGAGATGAGACTCCTTAGATGGTGACCTTCCCCATCATGTGGTGACTCCACACTCTACACTAGATCCTTTGATGGTGACAACGATGATGACACTATCACAAGAAGTTACTACATTGGAATAGGTATGTTGCACGCTTTTGTAATCCTTAGCTTTTCCAGTGTTGTTTCCTTTGCTGTGATCTGACATAGGGTTCCTGTATCTCTTGAGATCCTGATTTTTGGCTAGTACATGAACAAATATGTCTCCATTTCCAATAAGATCTTGGATAATGTTTTTGACCCTCATGCAATTTGTTGTTTTGTGTCCTTTGATCTTGTGAAAGTCACACAGATCTTTTCAAGAAAATTGGTGGTGGTTTTGGTCCATGTTCTTAAGGTAGCTTTTAAACAAAGTAATACCAAGTTTAATTCCTACCACTTTCATGATATTTCTTAATAGTCTCAAACAACCTGTATTTGTGTTTTATAGTTGTTTGTTGAGTTCTTCGTTGTTGTGTTTCAAGAAGCTATTGATTTGATTAGTTTCGGTAATGGTGTAGCTTGTTGTATGGTTGGTTGAGCATTAGCCATTTTGAATTTTTTTGCATATGGTACCTTTAGGGACCAATCTCTAGCATCACCACAACTACTGCTTTTCACTGCCATTTTAGCCCTTCTCTTACATGAGGTGCCTACGCTTGAGTTGGTTGATGGGGTGGTTATCTTGTAGGCTTACATTTCCCCCTATGATAAGGAGCTCTCAATGTTAAGGGATCTAGGGAATATCTTCTCTATGCAGAGGTGTAATGCACCGTATCTTTATGAAAGGATAGATCTGGATCTAGATTTGCTATGATAATCCCCACTTTTGTTCATTGGGAATTGGCCACTTCTACTCTTTCTAGCTATTTGTCTTCACTGCTGTAAAATTGCCAACATTCTCCTTTGTTTTGTTTGGAGAGTGCAAAATTCCTAGGATTATATTCTATGCCAAGGTTAAAGGAGAAGTGATCTATGAATTTATCGATGATTTCTTGGAAGGTATTGATTCCTAGAGGTAACTGAGAAAACCAGTTGATGGTTGGGCCTGTCAAGCTTTATGGAAAGAGGTGCATCAAATAGGACTCATTGTAGAGAACCTCCATACACATGATGTTAAACTCTTTGACATGGTCCACATGAATTTCTCTCCCTTTGTGTTTATCAAATTTGGGGACTTGAAAATTGGGAGGGAATGGTACCATTGTGATGTTTTGATCGAATGGCTATGTGCATAGGTTTTTTGTATGGGGATTCTTCATTTTTCTCATCCAGATGTCTTGCATTTCTTGTGTCAATGCCTTAAGTTGTGACGCGACATCATCTTGTGGGTTTGGTGGAGGAACATATGTTGCCTATTGTGGGATAGCAGATAGATTGTACATGGGATTTTAATATGATGGAGTGTTGTATGGTGTGTATGGTGGTGTAGGATATTGTGAAGACGATTTTGGTGGAGGTATATATGTCCCTAATGTGTTTGTATTGATGATGTTATGTTAAGGGTTATCGTAGGAACCTTGTTGTTGTTGTTGGGCATACTGCTGAGCTAGTAAGGCTTGTTATTGTTGTTGTGCTGCTAAGGTTGATTGGTGGGATTGATTTTGTTATTGTGTTGCTAAAGTTGTTTGTTAGGCTTGTTGTTGTTGTGCTACTAAGGTTGCTTGCTATGCTGCTAAGGCTACTTTTTGTTGTTGTTGTTGTGCTACTAGGGCTACTTGCTGTTGTTGCTTTTGTTGTTATGTTGCCAAGGCTACTTGCTGTTGTTGCTATTGTTGTTGTGCTGCTAGGGCTTCTTGTTGTTGTTGCTACTATTTTTGTGCTACTAAGGTTGCTTGTTTTTTCTTTTGTACAACTTGCTGATATGCGTGTTATGCTTGTTGCAAGGCTAGAGAATGTGCTTGCAATGTAGGATCGGTTAGTTGTTGGGACATGTGTGATGGGTTGATGTGTTGCACAGGTTGTTGGTTGTTGATGAGAGGTTTGGGGTTCCCTTGGTTTAACATTCTTTGCAAGATGGTGGATTGGGATGGAGGAATGTAAGTTTGAGGTCCAATTTGATTTTGCATTAACGGGGAGGACCACGGGGAAAGATGTTGATGGTTCCATTAGGTATTGTGATGGTAATGGCACATTACGACCTTGAGTCCATTGATTGAAAGGATTCCTTTGACTGATGTTTTTGGGATTTCCTTGTGTTTGGGATGTGGTCAAGGTATTGCCTTGGTTGATAGGGTTCATGACCAAAGGGTTGTTTTGAGTTGGGTTGGTGATGGATGGGACATATATGTTTTGGGTAACTAATGGGGTGGATGAACTCATTGGGAGATTTGATAAAGATGTCCCATATTATGTTGAAGGTTGATTTTGCGTAAGGGGATTAACTATCCCTTTTGGGTACACTTGAGACACTTGGTCTATACTTCCTTGCATGATGTTGGGAACATTTGTGGTACTTGTGGGGATGGATGAAGAGGGGTACCCTCGATATGTTGAGGTTGTCATGGATTGATGAAGTGTAAGTGGTTTATGTTGACATAATGGATTCTCAGGAATGGGGAGAGCACCAAATGTTGGTGTCCAAGTGGTGTTTTGAGAAGGATTTGTGTTGAGGGTACCCACAAGTGTGTTAGTTTCCATTAGAAAAGTGTGGCCAAAGTCTTTAGCAAGACTAGGAATTGGTGTTTGATTTAGCCCTAGTGATGGAGTAGTTTGAATGGTGGATGAAGTCAAGCCTTGTGTCAATGATTGAACAACAAAAGATGGGGAAATTGGAGCTACAATTTCTAAGGCTTGATGTTCTTGCTTGTACTCCATGATTTATTCCTTAGTAAGTCCAAATGGGTTGTTTGTGATGTCTTCTATCTCATATGGTCCTGATGGAGATGAGGGTTGTTGTGATGGGGTAACTTGACTTCTTGGATCAAATTCTTGAGGATTGGGATCACTTGAGGTGAATGTGACTTTGGTTTTCTCCATGATTCTCTTGTGTTGTGATCTTGTCTTTACCATAAATTTTGGGTCACCTATGGGAGAGTTGTGTTGAGACTTGTAATGTTTAAAATCTCTAGTTGACTCAAATTTAGGTAAAAGGGATGCTCTAAGTATTTTTGGAGCAATGGTGATAATGGGAGATGAAAATGATGAGTGATGTGGAGAGTGATCTTTGCAATCATTTTGGGACAACACTTTTGACTTAAAGGTTTGATTGTTTGATGTTTAGATAGAGGATGTTTATGAACTTGTGAATCTTTAGGGTAGACTTGCGACCTTCAAGATGAACTAGTTCAAAGATGATATCTAACTTAAATAAATACATGGAAAATGATTCATTTCACATACAAAGTAGGTGAGTTAGGGTTTTTTGGGTTGATAGATGTCTAAGTCCAAAATGTTGGTGTGTTCAAAAGTTTGTAAAGTTTGGTGAAGTGAGGTTTGAATTTTGATAAGGGTTGGATGAAATGTTTGACCCAACATTGATCTAGAGTGAACCTTTGTTTTCCAAGACCAAGGTGGTGAGAAACATGCTAGACCTCCAAAGTGGTCAAACCCTAAAGACTCAATGATTAAGGATATTTTCTTGTGAAATGTGTAGATTTGGTTCATCCATGAAATAGTATAGAAAATGTCTCCTTATTGATCTATCTTGATTGCGGTGATTCCTTAAGATATGTCTTGTAATATACTTTGCACTATGATGTCTAAGTTTGAAATAGAGGCATGCAGACCTTCTCTTGGGGATTTTTATTTTGTGAGAGATCATTTAGAGAAGCATAAGATTATAAAAAAAGGATATTTATTGCCACATAGGAGGTGGTAATATGGGCCTTCCGGCCACAATATCAGCTTGTTCCTCTTGTTTGTCTAAAATGTATGCTGAATTTATCCATTGGATTGGTGTTTCCTTTATTTCAAAAGTGAAGCTCCTCAAACTACTAATTATATCTATTTGTTCTCCCTCAATTAGTTCAAAGTTTGGTTGAATGATAGTAGAAGTAAGGTTTGGTTGTTCAACCAGAGCGATTGAACGCCAAATGGTCATGTGGGGTTCAATTTGTCAATTTATATTGCTTAAATGAGTTTATTTTTACCACAAACACTTGTATTCCTTAAGTTTCAAACTAAATGTCTATTTCAAAAACATCATTCATTCCACAAAGTCCATTTTGTGAAAAGGATGAAGTTAGGGGCATAGTTACCTAGGTAAACTTTGGGAAGTATGGATTGATATGTAAACCAAAATAATTAGAAGTCTTTAAGAATAAATCCCTAGGGAAAGCATCAATATCAAGGTTTTTTCAAATGGTATCCATACTTAGGCTAAAGGGTTTGAAATTTTTAAAAGACTTGTTAATGTTTATTTGTAATTGTTTTGGAACCAAGCAAGTGTTAAACTGACTCACAAGCATTTACAATCCTAGGTAGAATGGGTACATATTTCTTAGTAGGCTTACCATCATTGGAAGAGATTATTAATCCATGAAGATGAAATGGAAAAATAGGCTATGTCAAAGAAATGTAACGTCTTGACATGCCAAGCAAAGGAGTCCCTTCCCCATTTACTTTATTGCCTCAATAAAAAACTAGACATGGTAACTTCTTGGAGTGATGCTACTCCAATACACTACCTTAAAATATGTTTTAGAATTAGACTTGGTTAGCCACTACAAATAAGGATTTTAATGACCATATTTGGGATAAACTAGTGCCATACACATGACGATTCACTCAATTAAGAGTCCTCCCAACCCTTAGAAATATCTAAGGGTTTTGATGCATCACAAAGGGAGACATTCGTTGGTATGGGACAACCACAACCAGCTGGTTAATTAATTTATTCACAACAAATTATTTATATAGTAGACCAAAATGAAAGCACCGCTTGGGTCATTCCCTCTCACAAGTTGGGAGGCAGGCCCTCTAAAGGTAACACATGTTTGAAGTGTAAAATGCTTTTCATCACCCAAGATTTCCAATAGGCGCAAGGGGAGAGGATAAACAATTCCAAGAAGAAAAGGTATACTTGCGTGTTTCTCTTCACCCAAGATTGTACGAAGTGCAAGGGGAGTGGATACACACAAAAATCATACACAAGAAAATCAGACACATGTTCATTTTAATCCATCATAGCAAAATAAGTTCGTTTTAAGCACTAATTTGAAGTGTTGGGGTTGTATTGTTGAATTTTAAACCAACAAGCATAATGATGTGAGGGTTTAGTTTTAACTAATTTGAACGTTCATTTTAAAGCCCAAAAAGAAATCTAGTTTGGTCCTAAAACATGAAATAAAGCATCATAAATGGGTTATAATTGCCCCATAAGTGTCGAAACACTTGTTACAATTATAATTCAAATGACAATATGCTCCTTCACTTTGAATTTTATTTTCTAGACTTGCAAAACTAGTTAGCCTAATAACCAAAAAAAGAAGTCAGTGACATGTTAGCAATTAGATAAAGTAAAAAAATTAAAGCACATGTAAAAATTAAAGTTCAATTTTGTTTACCAGTAAATCGTGACCTTGATATCAATTGCGTCATTGTATAGAAAATGCTTCGCTGTATTGAAAAATCAAAGGCATCACTCTGTAGTAAACAATTACGTCAATAGTGTCACCATATCAAATGCATCACTATACTAAAATTCATGTTGCATTAAAAAAATAGCTTAGCGTCACTATTTAAATGTGCAGTGATGAAATTTAATATGCGTCGCTAAATTAATTATACATTGCTAAAATAAAAACCCAAATGCGTTGCTATATAGCGACGAGTTATCAAATGCATTAGTGAATCTTCAATAACATCGTTGAACCTATAAACACAAGAAAAAGGAAGATTTAACAAGAAATTTGTCAAATTGGTTAGTTCATTCCCTCCTAGTGCCAACATGTGACTAACAAACGTAGTATAGGCTAACTACACTTGATCTATGAGGATTCAAAGTATAATTAAGCCACTATGTATCAGTCCAATAAGATCATTCAATGTAAACTAAGCTAAGAAGCCATTAAAACTAACATATTAATATGAAAGCTTCATAAACATTTGTTCTAATCCATTGAAACTTATCGTATTGGGGGAGTGGTGTCGCATTGATGTGGAATGACAACCCTTTCCCAATCTCGTGGATAATGAGCTTGTTTCGATTGATTCTATTGAAGAGAATCAACGAAACTGATGAAATATTTATTGTAAAACATGATGAAATCTATTTTAATATGATAAATGCTTATGATAATTGATGTAAGTGTATGCAATCTATTCTAAATGTATGCAAGATTCATAAGATTAAAACCCTAATTTCAAGATATGCTAAATGGATGCAACAAAGTTACCATCGAAGCCATTAATGGATGCTCTAAGCTAACAATGCAAGTAAAATAATCTAAAATACTTTTAAAAACATGAAATATGAGTGGAAGATGAGTGATTTTAACAACATAAGTTTACTATTAAAAAATATGGATCCCTATTCAATAGATGCAAACTCTATAGAATAGGAAAAATGAAACTAATGACCAAGATCAAAAGGATCAATCAACAGTATAAATGGAAGGAAGATGAAGGCATGGATCATGGATTCCCATCAAGGGTTAAGAATGCAAGATGATATTTAATCAAGGGCTTACATTCATCCAAACAAGTTCACACTTTCAGAACTTGCACAAGAAGCTTTGTTGAAAGTTTGTTACAAAAAGGAATATTCCCTTTTCAAATGAGTGAAGAAAGAGAATATTCTCATGGGCAAGGAAAATTAGATATTTGGTTAATTAAAACCAAATTTAATGTTGAAAGGGGAAGGAATATTCCATGAGAATATTCCTTTTGGAGGAATGTGCAAAGGAGGAATATTCCCTTGCAAGTGGGAGGATTAGATTTAATTAGTAATTTGATAATTAAATAAAGTTTCAATTATGTAAATTAGGGGAATTAAGATATTCATTAAATAATTAATTTAATGAAAAGGGGGAAGTGATACGAAATTTAATTAAATAATTCAAGGTTATTTAATTAAATAAGAGGACTTAGGGTGTTAAATTAAATGTTTTCATTTACTCAATTTAACAGGATGAAAGGTTAGCATGAAAGGGGTAGGAATTAACCTAAATAGATTAATCAGGTTAATAGATGAAAATAATGCAATTAATTAAATAGCTAGGCTAATTTAATTAGTTAAACGAAAAGAGGATGGGTTTTAGGAGGAAATGATGTTAGTGTATCAGATTTGAGTGCATGAATCATTTAGGACATTTTTAAGTGTCTACAGTTAGTTTTTCCATTTTTTGTCAAAAACCAACATGTGCTAGTTTGGGTATAGTTTTTTATTCATTCATCGAATATTGAAAAAAATACATTTTAAAAACTAGACTGAGCCATTCTATATGTATTGAAAAAATTGATTTTTGATTAGTTTTCAAAATTTTTAGGGGGAAGCATGCTCAAATTTCTACTTTTCAAGATGTGTCCACTTTGAAAATTAGTTAAAAATTATATATTCATTAAAAAATTAGCCAAAAAATTTGGCATAAACTACATGGTGTTAGCTAATTTCTCACCAAAGAGATTTTTGAAATTCTAAAAAGAAATTAAACATTTTAGGGGGAGCACAACAAATGCTATGTTAGGTTTTTTGATAAAAATAGAACCACTTTGTGTGCTCCCCCTTTTTCAAACCCTTAATCTTCACTATTTAAAAAAAATAATAGTGTAAAAAGTAGATTCAGAGCACTACAACTCTTATTCTTGTTGCATCTACAAATTTTGAGCATAACTATCTTCATTTTCTCGTCAAACATCAAACTTTGCTGATTTTAAAAAAAGAGGCATCTTAAGACCACCTTTTTGTGTCACAACTTTGTGAACTTACCTTAGTACAAGATACAATACTGAAAACTTTGTTATATAGATGATAATGAAACCCTACAAAATCCTAAGATAATGAAAAGTGTCTTAATCCTATGATATAAGACAAAATAAATTGCCTAAGTGAACTTAACTATATAAGTGTGGATTAGACCTAACAAGAAATTAGCTAGATAATCTACCATGTTCACACCAAAAGCTTCCTTAATTTCAACTTAGAGAGTATAAAATAATGTAAAAATGCATGCATAGATGACTAAAATACCATGTTAGTTATCCATATATAAACAAATCTCTTACAAGCATATTAAAGGAGAAAAATGAGTAAGAAAAAACTCCTCTAAAAGAGAAAAAATGCAAACAAATATGTACCAATAAATAAGGAAATAAGCACTCAAAAAAACCCCAAAGGGAATACTTTTATCATCAATGGATAATCAATGTTCTCTATATAGTAGATAAAGAGAGACTATGTAGCCTTCTCATAACACATGATCTCTTACATTGACGGTAGATGATGAAAAAATGATGATGATGATGAATTTTAAAGAATGTCAAACAAAATTATTCCTCTTGGGAAGAAAAAGAATGATATTATTGTCTCTAAACTTTGTTTAGGTTCCACTATGATTAAACGTATTTCACAATCAACTTGAGTAAAACCTAATAAATGACGAAGGTGAAAAATTAGGACTATATGCAAAAAAATGAAGAACAAGATCCAAAGATGAATATGGCGTGATAAAACATATGATGGTACTATGATTAAAAGAGAGATGAACACTCTCAAGTGTGTCTATCAAAATTTTAAGATTAGATTGAAAAAACACACCTACAATATCTATCAAGTATTCATTCCAATGCACAAAATGTAAAAGACCATGATGTACCTATTGCAAATAATGGCTCAAATAAAACAGATATGGTGACATAATATTAATGTATGTAAAATAATATACTATCCATCCCATGATAATGTTTCCACATAAAATTTCTGAATATGAACACTTAGACACAAAGCTTCAATATTGGAATACTAGAATCCTTAACCTCAAGCTATTGAATCAAAGGTAAAGAAGATAAAGTTTTTAGAGTTAGATTAGGATCCATAGAAGCCAAAGAATCAACAATATTTATAGGAGGAGAAAAATCATTATAAGAAGCCTAAATTCCATCACAACTCTCAAGACCTACCAAATAATTAAGTTGATCTTTTGTATCATCATCATCTGGTAGGTTATCACAATAATCAAGGGGTAGAAGACTATTTATAACATAATTATTTGGGAATAGAGATTGACATTTTTCTCTAAACATCAACCAATTTTTGTTTCAAAGAGGTTGGACACTTAAAATTTGAGATGGAATACATAGTTTTAAAATCAACACTACTACCAATAAATCCAAGGACGTGATCATTCTTGATATCACATGCTTATATATGATTAGGTGTCCCTAGTTTAGATACAACTCCATAGAGATAGGGCAAGAGACGAAGCCATCTGAAATATTTTAGGATGTTTTCTTACTAAGACTTATAGTCCTATCATCTAGTGATTATATAGGATAAATTAAAAATCTCATGATTTTACATTGATAAACTCCTCATATATATATTATAGATCATAATATATGAAAATAAAACCTTTGTATCCAGAAAAATGCTCCCATATTTTATAAATATTTAAAGTACAAGTCAAAATTTAAAAAATCACTTAAAAATTAAATAATAAGTACTTAAGGAAAATTTAGGAAAAATCAAGAAGATGGTTAAGTAATACTTGAAACCAACTTTCAAATGCTTATTTGTTTGTAAAAAAATGATATTATATGCCCAAGTTATGGATTTTGAAAGAAAATCCACTTCTATGGCTAAAAAAGACCTTGGCACTATTAAGGTGGTCTCAAAGTGGCATCACCACGATGGTTGAGCAGCGATGACTTTTAGAAAAAACATACAAATCACTAGTGGTGGTGCTTGTCACTATGCTACAGGTAGGATGCAACTCCCTAACTTAGATGAGACTAGGGGATCTATTAATAGGGAAATATGGGCTTAAGCCTACATGCACAACCATTACTTGCAACTCTTTGTTGTTAATATGATTGAGGGTCAAACCCTATCCCAAACTCCCCATCAATGAGAAATGATGATATTAGCTTGCGTTGACTTGAAAATTTTGTTAGTGCTTTACCTAGTACTTTTTGATAACAATGCATGGCATGGTAGAGGAATATTCCCTATATATATATATTTTGATTTTTAGAGAAATGATGGCTGGATCTAACAATAATGCTTTAACCACTGTATGGTTGTATATAATTCTTTGTGCAAAATTTTTCAAACAAAAAAGTTTTATTTTTTTCTATTTCTAAACCCTATTTTTCTTTATATGGATTTATAAGTTATTAGGTATTTTGAACTTAATTGTGACATCCATTTGACACTAACAAACATTGTATGAAATATCTTGACTAAAACACTTCAAAAAGAGGGAAGAAAATTACAGATCTAGAGCTTTGATATTATGTAAGAGTTACCAATAAATGTTATAGTAGCCCAAGGATCATCTACAACCAAAAAATCCTTCTACACAAGAGAGGAGCAATTTAAATACTATGAAGTTAGATAATTCATTAAATAAAAAATAAAACTAATAGATTATATAATGAAAAAACCCTTCTTATAAAGATAATGGTTAAACCCTAGAAAATGGTCAGTTGTGCACTTTGTGCATGTTGTTTACAAGTTTCTAATAAAGTTATGTCAAGTTTTGGAGGTGTTGCGTTTTGTGGAGTGAGTTTTTTTTTTGTAGATTAGTTTGTTGCTATTGTAGATTAATATTTTTTTGTTATTTTTTCCTTCTAGATCAGCTTTTGGAGTTGTGAAGACTCATCTGTCATATTGGGGAACCACAATGTTGAAACTTCTATGCAAAATTATAGTTTCTGTGAGATTTTGTGTGGATTTTCATTCTCAGGTTTGTTTTTTTGTCTTGTGGGAAGTACTACTATTGAAAATCAATGTTGTTTTTGTTCATTAACCATAAAAATCAGCTTCAAGTGTTGCAAATTTTAATCATTTTTTTGGAGCCAAAATATTGTGGTGTTGATGCATGATTTGTGAAGTTATTGTGATATTTTAGGGAGTGATAAAATCATATTTAATAGCCCTTATTAGTATACAAATAATATTTTATAAATTGAATAAACTTTAGTAGGTTTCTGTGATAAAATTATCAAATTCAATGTTAACTAGTTTGTCAAAATTCATGTTAAATTTATGTATATTTTGTGGGTTTTGATTTATGCACTCATATATGAATTTATTTGGTGAAAACATTTATTTGGGTCAATAGTACTAAGATCTGAAAGTTTTTTTTTAAATTTCTTTATTTGGGGATATTACATACCAATCAATCCCATAGTAGCCTAAGGATCACCTACAACCAAAAAAACCTTATACAAAAGAGAGAAGCAATTAAAATGCCATGAAGTCAAATAATTCAAAAAATATAAAATAAAACTAGTAAAATATACAATAAAAAAACCTTATTATAAAGGGAATGATCAAACCTTAGAAAATACTAAGATTATGACAAGTGTCTTAATCCCATGATATGAGACAAAAAATAAATAACCTAAATAAGCTTAAGTATAAGTATATAAATGATATGGTAAGAAAATAGCTAGGTAATGTAACATGTTCATGTGAACACCTCCCCTTAAGAGCAACTTATAGAATATCAAAGAGTTTAAATATTCAATAATACATGAATGTATCCTAACTACAAGGACATGTTAGGTACCCATGTAAGAAAAAAATATTTCACAAGTGGATTGAAGGATAAACATTTATAAGAAAAAGTCTCTCTAAAAATAAAAATGATGCAAGAAAAAAAGTATTTGTGAAAGAAGGAAAAAATAAATACTCAACATGACACCCCAGAGACTACTTGTATCACAAATGTATAATCAGTGTTCTCCCTATAGGTTAGGAAGAGAGACTATGTATCCCATCATAATGTATAATCTCCTACAAGGATGCTATATTCTTGATAAAGGTTGAAGAATACCAAATGACATTCCTCCCCATGGGAAGAAAGAAAAATAAGTATACATGTAAGATGTCTTATATTATTATTGTCTTTGAATTCTACCTAAGTGTCACCATGCCTATATAAATTACATCACAATCAAATTAATTACAAGCCTAATAAATGAAGAAGGTGACAAACTAAAACCATGTGCAAACGAATGAATAACAAGATCCAAAGAAAAAGATAGTGTGATAACAACTATAATGGAACTATCATCAAAGAGGAGATGGATATCTTCAATTTTTTTTTCAAATATTTAAATGAGACTCACAAAATAAACTATCAATTTCTATCAAGTACTCATCCCAATGTGTTGGTGTTATTTTCTATACTATCCCCTAACTCTAAGGTTCTTACCAATATATGTGTAATGTGATCAAACTTTAGTAGTGATGAAAGATAGCTATCAAATATAAAATATAGAATGATAGGGGTTTTTGGGCCTTCTAGGCTCAATGGTGAGGTCCTTTTTTCCTAGAAATACACCTAGAGAAATCTCTTTCCTGAATCATCCTTAGATTTAAAAAGGGTCTTATAGATCAATTTTTAGATGATACAACACAATTTATTATTCTAGATGGGAACTCGGAAATTCTTAAAAAAGGCTAGATGATAGAACACAATTTTCTTTAGCTTGTAAAACTAATTTTCATAAATAAGTAAGGGAAAATCTTCTTGATTGGATGGATAGTAAATATTGGGAGTGGTGGACCTTACATATAGATTAGATACCTTCGGATTCATTTTTCTCTTTCTCCTTTTAAAGGCATGTGGTAATGGGTGATGGAAAAAATGTTAAAAAGTTTTATAAATGACATGCTAATATTTTATCTATTGCTAGAAGGTTTACGGTCTACAAAAATGTGTTTTATTCATTCTCCCTATTCCTTTCTTCTACCTAGTGTATAGGAGTGAATTTTCACCCCATGTGTAAATTCCCCCTTTGCCTCTTTCTACTTTAGAAAACCAAGTTTGGAGGCTTAATTCCACCTAAGCCCGCTGCTTACATCCCACTTGGCACCTGTTTTGAGCATCGGTGGAGGTGTTTCTGTCAGGGACACCCGTGCTACGCGTAGATGTCCACACAATGCACTTACGTCCTTGGAAGATTCCTGTGGCTAAACCTATAGAGGCGTTACACTTCTCATTGGAAGTCAAGTTGTAATGCCCCCTTCGGATGACTGACCCGAATATGTTCATTTCTTTCATCCCTTCTTCAAATTCATTCCTTCAACATGCATTCTAGATTCTTCACAACTTCAAGCAATCATTCTATCACTTCACAAGCTCACTTTCACTCACTTCAAGCATACAAGCTCTCCATTGCAACAAACACAACACTCCATCTTTGGTAGAACAAGTTGGGAATGAAACACCATTGTAGTAGAGGCTTGAATACTCTCATTTTCTCCCCCAAGTAGCCTTGAATGCTCTTGGTGGAGGTGGTAAGCTTCCCTTTCTTTCCTTCTATCACTTGGTTGAGTTAGCACTTTACTGTTTTGTAGTGCTTTTGTGATTTTTACTATATTACTTTTTTTATCTCATTTCTTTGGCTATCCGTGGAGGTGGAAACACCTAAACGAGGGTCTGATTGAGGCAGGCCCCTATACAACCACCCAACATTTTCCTCTCTTTTTGTGTGTAGGTGGACGTGTCTTCAAGGAGCTAGCTGGCGAACAAGTTCTTTTGTGAGATCCTTTTTGCCACCTTGACTCTCATATTTTTACTTTACCATATTAGAGAATATCTCATTTACTTAATTTCGTTATTTTGACCCTTTAGTAATAGTTAGCTGGGTTGTTAAACTGTTTTAATAGGTTTAACCTTGTCTCTTCTGATGTATGGACATATAGACTCCAACACACTTTAGAGACGCCAACACACCGCACTATCATCCAAGGACCACGCTTCCGTACTTGGGAAGACAGCTCCCTAAGGTGCAATGTTGAACCTGAAAACCAGCTTGCCTAGCCCCACTTCAAAACTCGGTATTGTAGATTGGTTGCAGGAATTTATAGTCCTCATCATTCACATCCTCATACCCTAAACATCCCATTTAGTTGAGGTAAGTTAGGGCAGCTTTCCACATCTTCACCCTCCGTGACCTATGGTCTTGCATGTGGAGGTCCCCCTACCTTACACCTAGTTAGTATTTTATTCTCATATGAATCATGTAGAAAAAATGACTAGATATTATCTTTGGTTAGATAGTAAAGGTAGCAAGAAAATACATTTTTTTGATTGGGATATTAGTTGTAGAACCATATCAAAAGGTGGAATGGGGCTTAAAAATATATTTTTGTAGGGTATCTCTCTAGTCTCCAAGTGGATTCTTAAGGCTCTTGATGGTTGTGAGTTGTAGAATTTCCTAGTAAGAAGCAATACTAGGAGTGGTTTTCCTATAGGTAAACTCATGTGGGAAGATATTTGTTTGGTTGAATTTATATTTGGAAATTTTAACAATCATGTTAGGGGTTCAACGATCTTTGGTTTCATTTAGAAAGCTTAGGATAATTTTAGGAAATTTTGGTTGATTGGAATACTAAAGATAAAAAAAAATCATTTTTTCCTTTTAGATTTATGCATGGCTGTTTATAGAAATTGATGATAAACCCCTTGCTTTCCATTAGGGTTGCTTGACCCTTAATTGGTTTGATGAAATTATTGTTTAGTTTTTAGTAAAATTATCGATGAAAACAAGGTTATCTCATGGGATTCTCTCAAGAGTTTTTTTGATTTACCTGATACTCAAAAAAAATGAATCATTGTTGTTTCTATTCGTGCTGACCATTTAATATGAAAAAGAATTATAAGATTATGGGATATTTTTTCTTAGAGTTATGGTGATAAACTATTAAATGCAACTGTTAAAAATATTTATGGTATGCTCTATCAATAATGTTAACATCAACCCCATTTGGGCGTAGAGGATTTTTATGTTGCAAGATGGTGTGTCCCTTAGTCTCCTTTGTGTAGCATGGCACTTGGGTTCATGACATGGATTAATTGTCTCTTGTGGATCTTGTATAAATTTGGCAATTGTATCAAGCATTAATAGGTTGATCTTTTGATGCAACGACAACCACCAATGTAAGAATTGGTATTAGAGCTGAGGTCATAGGTTTGAACCCCTCACATGCACTGGGGGGGATTGTTGTAAGATGGTGCATCCCTTGGTCTCCTCTGTTGAACATAGTGCTTGTGTTCATGACATGGATTAACCGCCTCTTGTGGATCTTGTATAAATCTGGTGGTGTTATCAGGCATTAACAGGTCGATCTTTTGGTGCAACGAAAACAATCGATGTAACATTTGAAGATAGGTGGATAATTAGAGATGAAAATATTTGGTTTAATATCACTAAACCTAAAAACTATTTTTAAGATATTTTTTAACTATGAAGATTAGGTTGTGGGTAAAATTCTTGAGTTTGAAAAAATGTGTCTTGTTTGTGAGTCCTATATATCAATTTAAAACATCTATTTTTTGAATGCTCTTTTATCAAAGATTGTTTGGAATTATTTTATCTTTATGATCCAAGAGGGCTAGGGTTTAAGCTTATATTTTATTGGGATATTTTGTATGGTTATTTTGAGAAATTTAAATTTAAGTTGAGTAAATTATTCTTGAAGGTCTAGTTGGTCTTGTTTACTAAGGTTTTATGAATTTTGTGGACTAATAGGAACTTGCATGTATTCCATTAAAAAATAAAGAGACTGTTAACTTTTCCCCAAAACTCACCATTTTCTTGATATACTTGTAGGTTTGTCAACATGTGGAATTGTTTGAGGAGGACATCAAGAGAGTTGTTGTTAGTCGCCTAGTAAATAAAGACAAATTTGAAAGGAAAGTAGTTGTTGAAGTTGATTCTAATAATGTGTTTGGAGTGGATGACCTTGGTAACTTTATAAAGTCCCAGTTTCTAATTTTATATAGCATTGGTGGGTTAGAAAGTGCTTGAAATACATTGTTGAATATCTTGCTAAAAATATTTGAAGAGTTACTGAAGGTGAAGAGATGGTGGAAAATGAAAAGAAGAAGAAGAATGCTCATGCTTAACTTTTTCATTATTATTTTGATTTTGAGGACCAATTCTATTTGATGAAAATTATGCTTAGTTTATGAATATGTAGTTGTTTAAGATGCCATTATATGCAATGTTATGAAGGCTTACTGTCTTGAAGTTGTTTAGTTATATGTTTTGGACTTCATTTGTATCCTTGATATTATTGTTGCTCTATGAGCCATATTTGTAAATTATTTTTCCAATGTATATATGTAGATATATATATATATATATATATATATATATATATATATATATATATATATATATATATATATATATATATATATATATATATATATATATATATATATATATATATATTTATATGCATACATGAGCACATATCTACTTATATATATACATCTTTACACATATTTATATGCATACATGAGCACTTATATCAAATTTTAGTCATTAGAGATAAGAGGAATCAATGCAAACAACCACACTCTGCAATCATATACTTAAAATGATCCAATTTAATCAATGGAGAACATGCAACATGGAAATAACCGGATTCAAACAAATGATAATTCTACCTTTACCATGGTGTCGAGAATTATTTCCGTTGTCCTTCTTTATATGGTTTTTCTCTTAGAAATGGGTATGCTCTTCTTTCACCTTAAGCTTTAAGTGTGTGTGAGATGATCACAATGATGCAAACGTCAAAGTTTCATGGTTAGCCATCAATGTGCCATGAAGGCTTGCTTTTATAGAAATGGTTGATTCAGATGAATGATCCAGATTCAAAGATGAAAGATAATGATCAACAGTCGAGGTTTGTTGAGAGGAAATAGATTGGAGAGTTAACTAGCTTGATTGATTTAATCAAGGGAATTGATTGGTCAATCAATGGAATTTGATTGGTTAGTCATGGGATTGATTGAGTGATCAATGAGATTGATTAATCAATGGGATTGATTTATTAGTCAATGGATTTGATTGATTAATCAATGAAATTGATGATTAGTCAATGTATGAGAGGATACATAATTAATTATTCATTGGAGGAACATGCAAGTGAAGATTTAATTAATAAATAAATGTTTATTTATTAATGGGTAATGTTGGGATGAAATAGGGGAATTAAATAATTAATTTAATTATTTAATCTAGAAATGGGAAAGTGGTTAATTAAATAATTAATAATAATTATTTAATTTAAGAAGGGTGTTGAATGTTAACTAAATAATTAATCATAACTATTTAATTAAAATAGAAGAATAAGTGTAATTAGCGACGTAATTAAATAAATAAGGTTTATTTAATTAATCAAGAAGATTAATGTTAATTAGGACATAATTAAATAAATAAGATTTATTTAAT
Organism: Sequoia sempervirens; assembly: GCA_007258455.2. Taxonomy (NCBI): domain Eukaryota; kingdom Viridiplantae; phylum Streptophyta; class Pinopsida; order Cupressales; family Cupressaceae; genus Sequoia; species Sequoia sempervirens. Next base: position 287,323,176 of record VDFB02000008.1, read on the forward strand.
TAATCAGAAAGGGTGAATTAGAATGAATTAATTAAATAATACAAAGTCACTTAATTAATAGCAAAATATGATATTTAATAATAATTAAATAATAAGATATTATTTAATAATTAGGGAAAAGGGTGAAAATTAGTAAAAAGGTATTACTCGTAGAATAGGACAATTTTAGGTATCTGCATGTTGTCCCTCTTTGATATAATGCACTTTTATAGAGTTGTGTCAAAGAAAATACAAAAAATTGTGCTCGGGAGTTGCCCTAGTATCAACAGGATAGGATGGTGCCCCCTAAGAAAAAATTGCAACCTTTCAAAAAAATTTAATTTTTTTGGGAAATTGTTCTGATAAGCTAATTTTATAGTGATAATCGCATTGGTAGCAAAAGATTTTGATTTTAGGAAATTCGAGGTGTCCATTTTTGTGTTTGAAGGTGAAAGTTGATGCACCTAGTTATAAAGCGGGTCAAAAATGCCACCCAAGGTCTATAAATAGGCCCTAGGGGGTCCAAAAATAGCCATTTGTGCATTTTGTTTTTAGAAGTTTAGAGCTATAATTGGAGATTTTGTTTTGGAGCCTTGGAGAGATGTCACCTATTCTAGTCATCTTGCATCATGATTATCGAGTTTAGACCCTCTGACAGCCTAAGGGATCAGGCAATGTGGTATGTGACCCTTCCTTGCTTCATTTTTTTTTCCTTTTTTGCTAGATTTTAGGGGTAAAAAATGACCAAATAGATGCAGTGCATTTTTTGCACTGCAACTGTAGTCGCGTTCACTGAATCTGTTAGCGGGTGCACCGTATATGTGTAGTGTACCACAACTGTTAAATAGAGCCACATTTGTTAGCCTGCTTGCAAATGTGTCATGCACCACAACTGTAATGTTGCTTTGCATACGTATGTTAGAAAACCACATCTATTAAGCTACTTGCATATGTTCAACAGTGTATCACATGTGCTTAGTCTGAACACAATTACATGTATGATGCATTGGTAAGCTACATCTGTTGAAAGGTGTGATGCATCTAACTGTCAGCAAAATTGGGTTAGATTTTGATAATTTTTTTTGTGTAAATGATCCAATAGGTTCATTTAGGCATCCTGACTAACGTAATGTGATTTTCTTGTGAGTGCAATTGAGATTTCCTTTGATTTATACTCGAGAGAGATGAAATTCTTCATTCGGATTGCAAGATCATATGAATGAGGAGGAGAGAGATGTTCTGCATGCATTGGGAGTAAACCATGTTACATTTATGCCCATGATTCAAGCTAACTAAGGATTATTGATTGATTTAGCAGTGAGATTGTACTTCGAGACTAGTTCGCTTCATTTACCCACAGGAGAGGCCTCTGTTACTCTTGAGGATTTGTGGCATATACTTTAGCTTTTGATCCATGGGGAGAGTGTTGTTTATTATCCAAAGCATGGTCTAGCTGTGATACAGATATGCTTCTATACCAATGATGTAGTTTTTCTTAGTGTAGAGGATTATGAGATCTATTGGGATACACTTGTTGATAGATATGATAGACTTATAGTTGTGATCTGTAGAATTATTAGAGGCATTATCATTCTTGACCATCGAGGACACAGATTCCTTGTTGGATGGGGAAAAATTCTAGTAGGTATTGTGGAGTAGTCCACCATATATGCTTGGGGACTCTACATGCTTGCCATGTTATACTTCTAGTTGCACTATGTAGCATATAGAGAGGCTCAATCTATTAGATATGGTACCACTCTACTCATGGTGTGGGCTTGGGAGCATATTGTTGTTGTTAGATTGCCAGTTGAGAGAGATCTACCACCAGGGATTCCTTATGTATATCTGTATGGAGGTGAAGTCATATAGACATGGGTTGGTGATGTAGGATACTACAGACATGCTATTGAAATTATGGATTCTTTTACTTGGAGGCCATATCATTAGTGTGTTCCTTGGGAGGACAATGGTGAGAATTTTCCATATTGCTGACATAATTAGTATTTGATTAGTTGGACAGTGCAAACACAACACATCATAGAGTGCCAATTGTCTAAGTGGGTTCTTAGATAGTTCAGGGAGCACCAGAGAATTCTCGTTGGTATTTTAGAGTTTGATCAGTATTCTCGAGAGGTTCCTCAGTGGGGACCTATGATCAATATGTAGGTTGTAGCACAAGAGATAGATCGGTTGCAACCAATTGAGTGGGGTACTCTTGTAGAATTAACATATGTAGGGACCACAAATAAGTATGATGCCTAGTGGTTGCAACACATGCCTACCCTTGAATGATCCAGATGCACTTGCTCCTGTGGAGAGGCTTGACAAAGGTCCTCATGGTAGATTGCAAGGGAGAGGCAAAGGGAGAGAAGATGATCATGAACAAGGTGGTGGATGGGGGGATGGTGGGAGAGGAGATAGGGGTATGGGTGATAGAGGCAAAGGAGATAGAGGCCAAGGAGACAAAGGTGGAATTTCAGCTCATATTCTAAGATAATTGCCTCCCATCCATGAGAAGGGAGAGCAAGAGGTTAGGGTTGAGTAGGAGGTGAGAGTGGAGCAGGTCAAGATGGAGGAGGCTTGGGGGAGGAGGTTGAGGTGCCAGAGTATGGTGTGGAGGAGGTTGATGTTGACATGTCGATGTAGATGTGGAGGAGGTGAGGGGAGAGGATGAGATGGATGTGGATGCAAAGGAGGCTACTCAAGAGGTAGCGATTGATGTCGAGGAGTGGTAGGATGTGCCTATTAGAGAGTCCATCCATGATACTATGGAGGAGGATGTCGTAGAAAGGGGACAACGACCCTAGGCACAGATCCAAGTTCCATAGGTGCAAGTATAGGAATTATAGGCATAGGTTGCTTAGATGCCAACCTTATAGGGTTAGGTAGCTCAATTGACTACTGAGCATGATATGGTAGTGATTAGAGCACAATGAGATGAGTAGTGGTCAATGGATTTCATTACTAACATCAGTTAGGGTACTATCGATTTTGCATGCATGTTGTATCAAGCTAGCAAGGAGGTGCAATATTATAGATATTTATATAATGGTGTAGTGCTAGAATCTGAGAGGGAACCTAGTTATTGGGAGAGTTAGAACAAATCCCACTCTCAAAAATCATTGATTAGCAAAGGGGTATCCCAGTTGAGGAGATCCCCATACCAGTCATTGCACCATTCCCACAGGGAGCATCAGAGGCCATCAAGATTAGGGTAGAGCGAGGATATGCCTCCCTCCACTCATTTTCCTTCAGGGGATAGGGTAGTACATACTAGGCCTATTTTTTGTATATGGACATGTATATTTTTGATTGATCCTGTGAGCTCCACTTTTTTGATAGTATCATGATTTTGTACTATGAAACATCATTTTTTTGGATATAATGAGATACATCATTTTTAGAGGTGATTACATGATGTTATATGTATGCATGTTTCTATAAGATGGATGCTTATGGATGCATTATGTTATGTTTATGCTTACGTATGGATGGATGCACATGATGTATGTTTTATGCTTATATGTATGTCATGATGTATGAATATTAATTTATGCTTATATGTATGGATATTTAATGTTGTGATCTATGATGTGACCTATGATGATCTTATGATCTATATACATGTTGACATTATATGTTTAAGACATGTTATACCATATTTGATATGATGCTATATAGATGATGATTCTAACATGTGATGCAAATTTATCTATCTTTTTGAATTTTCTTATGTAGTATGTATGACCTATATGCACATGATATGTTCTAACATGATTATGGATGCAGGATGATGCAACTCATATATTTGTTTTTGTGTGTCATAGCACACCATCGAGATGACAGTGGGACTATTAGAAGAAATTTTAGTATGAAGAAATTGTTAGTAAGGAGTGAAGATCCATTTAGATAGATCGTTCATCCAAATTACTATTTATGTATTGATTGATATTAGTTGAGCTTTGAATAATGTATGTTTTATCATCATAGAGAATTTTTGCTATGGAACAAGTGGATGTATGCACACCTAAGCATGAATTGTGAAGGAAACTTTTGTTTCCATTTTCTTGATAGATTTTAATATATGGATAAGTGGGTCGTGTACACCAAGTTGAGACAAACCTTGGTGACATTTAGTATTCATTTGTCAAAGATTAAGATACATCAAACAAGGAGTGTCCTAATTCAAATTATAAACAATAGAAGCATGTTGGAATATGTGAGTAAATAACCATAGAGCATGTTAATCCTACTGCAAGAAAGCATTAGCTGACCTTTGAATTCCATAGGATGTTTTGATTATGTTATATAGAATCCCAATCACACACAAGGACCTTAGTTGCCATAGTCATGTTACCAAGATAAACCAAAAACAAAAATCAACATAAAGAAACTTCATAATCCATCATCGCTGCTCTAATCTCTTGTGGATATCATTGGGTAGCTTAGGAATATGACATATAATAAATCAGATAAGATAAGAATAATACTAGACCAAATGAGTCAACAACTATGTAGATCTTTTTGTCCACTATAAGTGTTTGATATGGTTTCAAAAGATTGTGTTTATTTTAAGGAGTGAGAAATTTCATGTAAGACAAATGGTCTGGTATCGATAATTCAAAATCCTAGAACACAAATGATTTTTGATAAGATAGGTAATATTTTTGTAAAAAATTTACCACCCTAGTTGAGAACTAGTTTGGGTAGTGTCATTTGTTGTTTCATGATTTGTTAAGATTGGTTCTTGTGTAGTATATCCTGTTTGTGTCAAACATGTTCATTCTCTACAAAGGATAGTTTTATTATGAAATTTGAATTTCGATGAAATTTTTATTGTAATGGACCCTAAATGGATTGAACTATGCCTCGAGGGCTCATCAATGATGGCCTTTCCTACGTGACAAACAAAAAGACAACATAGTTTGACTCACCATGACAAGTGACAATTTATTCTAGAAATATGGATTATGATGATGGTTTGACCATGACGGATCCTAAAGGATAGACCTATGCCTTGGGGTCTCATCGATGACTCACCTTGCCTATGTACACATGAAGAGGCAATATAGTTCGATACCATGAATTGACATCATTTTTATTTTTTGATATTTTATGATTATTTTTGGATTTTTCAAAGGATTTTTGAATGTTTTGATGTTTTGTTGAATGTTTCAATGTTTTTATATTTTTGTGATAATGTCCTCTAATACCAAGTATAAAATCCTTTTGAAACCCATAGGTCGAGGATTGCCCCCAGTCTGAAACAAGACTAGCTATTATGAAAGGATGGATATGATAAGTGGTTTTGAAACTAAATGTTAAATCAATCTTAGGCCATGAGAAGGGGTGAGAAATCTTTTATTATGAAAGAGAATGTGCTTGGGTTATTATGGGTGGAATTAGATAGAGTAGTGATAGATGGTAGAGTGGTAGCTGAATACACATGACACCTATTTTCTGGGTTTTCACCATGGTACTTATCCAAAGTGCTACTGAAATGGTTTTCACTATAGGACAAATTATTTATCTTTCTCTTTTCTTTTTTGTTTTATATTTTTTTTGTTTTTTTGATATAGTGGGATCTCTAGAGGTCATGTATAGTACTTCTGAAGGTGCATGCTATTGATTGGATTAGATAGTGGTTCACCCTCAGGAATAGCTAGTTGATAGGCACCAGATCCATATGCTGCGGTGTTATTATAAGGACCCAACTAGTTAGGCTCAAACTTTCTTGGATTTTCTCTTTCTTTCCGATTCTTAGGATTTTCCTTTAAGACTAGATCACCAATGTCAAAGTTTTAGACCTTGAATCTCTTGTTGTAGCTGTGTTGGAGGTGATTTTGATATTCCTACAAGTGGACCAACAACATTTGTCTTTTGTCCAACAGTTCTAACTTGTGCAACTTGGAGATCTGGTAATCTTCGCCATCAATGAAATTCTGCATGGAAACTCTCAACGATGGGATCTCAACCTCAATTAGAAGGATAGCTTCAGAACTGAAGACAAAGGAATAAGATGTAGCACCAAGAGGAGTACAAATTATCGTACGATAAGCCCATAAGTTTGGATTTAGCTGTATATGCCAGTCTCGACCAACATCATTGTAGTCTTTTTTAAGATCTTTACAATGGTTTTATTTGATGCCTCCGCTTAAACATTATCCTGGGGATAATATGGAGTGGAAAAGTGGTGCTGGATGTGGTACTTTTCACATAATTCCCTTACATCTGTGTTTTTGAAGGGATGCCCATTATCTATGACTATGGATAAGGGAACACCATACCAACATATGATATAGTTCAATATGAACTTTGATTGTTTACTGGTGATATATGTCATCGGTATGGCTTCGATCCATTTAGTGAAGTATTCTATTGCAGTGATTATGAACTTATGCCCATTGGTAGATGTAGGTTGAATCTTCTCGATGAGGTCAAGTACCCATTGAGAGAAAGGCCAAGGTGAGGTAACTGGATGAAGCCCCTATGTTTGTGCATGTACTAGATCACTGTGGATTTGACATTGTTTACATTTCTTGACAAAGTGATAAGAGTCACATTCTATTGTAGGCCAGTAGTAGCCTATTCTCATAAGCTTTTTGGCTAGGGAAGGACCACTAGAATGAGCACTACATATAATTTTTTGTATTTCTTGTAAAGTTGTCTTTGATTCCTCTATGTTGAGACATCTAAGAAGGGTATTATCTAAACTATGATGATAAATGTTATATACGATGATAACATACTTAGCCACTCATTGGTTAAAGGTTTTTCATTGGTTATTAGACAAGTCAGGAGGGAGGATTTGGTCATGAACATAGTTGTATATATCCTTATACTAGGGTGAATAGGAACCAACAATCTCACACATGAGCTCAAATTCAAGGACGTTGAATGTAGAGATCAGAATTTGTTCTACCAAGAACTCACATTGATGCACATTATTTAAAATGTCCAAGAAAGATCCAATGGTGGCCATTGCATCAATTTTATTATTATGTACCATTAGGATCTGTGTAAATAGGATGATATCAAAGTATTCCTTAAGGTTGTCCGTCATTTTCTTATATGGTACTAGTTTTTCATCCTTAGTCTCATATTTTTCATTGACTTGTCGAACCACTATCTATGAATCACCATAGACCTACAAGTGTTTGATCTTCCATCTGATAGCTTCTCTTAGACCTATGAGCAAGGCTTCATATTTCATAATGTTGTTCATTCATAGGAAGACAATCTTGTATGACCTAGGGATAATGTCCCCTTGTGTGATGAATAAGACACCAAATATTGAACCATGATGTGTGTACAATCCATCAAAGTACATCTTCGATATTGTAGATGTATCTAGCTTGAAGATTGCCTTATTAGGGAACTCTAATACGAGAGGTTTGAATGCTTGTGCAAGGGCATCTACTAACTGATCAACAATGGATTGTCCTTTGATCACTTTCCTTTTTACATATTATATTTCAAACTTATTGAGGAGCATTACCCAATTCGCCAATCTACCCGTTAATGTGGCCTTGCTAAGTAAGTACTTTAAAGGATCTATTTTTGCTATAAACTTGGTCTCTAGATTTAACATTTAGTACCATAGTTTTTGTTTAGCAAAGATGACCACAAGTCATGCCTGCTCTATGGGAGTATAATTGGGTTCATACCCTACAAGGGTACAATTGATATAATATATTACTCATTCCTTTCCATTGTCATCATTTTGTGCTAGAAGAGCTCCTAGTGCAAATGATGTTGCTGACATCTACAAGATGAGTGGTTTCCCATTGATAGGTAGCATTAGTACCAGTGGCGACAGTAGATAGTATTTTATTTTCCAGAAAGCCTTCTGACAAGAATCAATCCATTTGAAAGGGATATCCTTGCAGAGGAGATATTGGAACAGGTGGCACTTGTCTAATAGTTGTGCTATAAACTTGCAGATAGATTGAAGTTTTCCCTATAGTCTCCTTAACTATGTTAGATTGGAAGGCGGTGACATGTCTATGATGGATTTCACCTTTGTAGGATCAACCTCAATGCCTTTGTGTGAAACAATGTATCCAAGGAGCTTCTCGGAAGTTACTCCAAAGACACATTTATTTGGGTTTAGTCAAACCTTATATTATTCTAACCTTGTAAAGATTTTTTCAAGTACTATTGAGTGATTGTCCCTTTTGAGGGATCTTTCTAGGAGGTCATCAAAATTTTCCTCCATTAGTTTATGCATCATGCCATGAAAGATTGTAGTCATTTCCCTCTGATAGGTAGCTTCAATGTTTTTTAGGCCAAAGGGCATGGCATTCCAACAATATGCACCCTAGGCGCAGGTGAAGGCCTCTTGTGCTGATCTTCAGCTACAATTCTAATTTGATTATAGCTAGAGAAACCATCCATTAGTGATAGCATCTCGTATCCCACCTTATGATCCACTATCATGTCTATATTGGGTAAAGGGAAATTGTCCTTTGGACAAGCCTTGCTTAGATCTCTAAAGTCGGTGCAGATGCATATAGCCCCAGTCAGCTTGGTGACTGGTACCAAATTTGAAATCAATTCCTACATAATCGATGGGTCTTATGAATTCTCTGCATCTATCAGGGATGCTACAAACTGTATGATTTTTGGATCTCCTAGTGCGCTGATTTTGGCCTCTTGTGACTTCTTGACCAAAATTGGGGATTTATCTTGATTTGTGGGGCATGGGTCCAACTTCCATCCTTAGGTGCCTCAGAGAGGTTTTCACATGTGGATACATCCTTTTTCTTATCTTTTTCTATGTTTGTAGGAACATTTTGATTTTCACCTATTGACTTGTTTTTCTTTATTTTTTCTATTTTACGATTGGAAGGCAGGGCTAAATCCCTGTAGTATGTAGCTATGTCAAGGTTAATGGTGAATCCAACCTTGTGATCCCCACTCGATATACCTTCTTTAAGTATCATGAACTCAACAATTGCTTCATTATTTTCAAAGAGGTCCAAGCTTGGTGGACCTTGTTGGTCCCAATCGATCAATTAGGGGTGGAGTAACAACATGTTATCATTAGTATTAGAAAAGTTGAAGGATGAGGTAGATATGGTAAATATGGATGAGTCATTAGGGTCCCAAAAGGTATTGATCCAAGCTTGGAATTTAGCTTCATCAATAGGGGATTCAGGTTTGAGACCTATCCTACATGTCTCAACAATTTTAGATGTGTTAATGACTTTTTTTCCAAATATAGTAGTACTAAGAGCTTTCAATTTTAGCATTTGATATCCCAACCCTTTGTTTTTCATTCTTTTGCTCATTAGGATAGGTTTGGTCATACCCCATTTCTGTAGTCTGAGGTCATTGTTACCATCATAGCCTTTTTGTTTCATTATGTCGAAACCCTTTCCATATTTGTCCATAGGTAGATCAACATGTATCTAATCCTCTTCATCTCTATATATCCATTTAGAGAGGTCTTCATCAATACATTCCTTTCCCAATTCGCCTCACTTGGTGAAGGTTGCGGGTGGGTGATACTAAATCGTCACCTTGGGATCTTTCTTGATGTGATGGGGATTTCCATAATATTTAGGTGTAAATGATAGCTTCCCCATGCAAAACAATCTTTCAATATTATATTCTCCATTTCCATCATCTTGGACCTAGACCTTGGTTTGAAGAAATTTTGTTGGTAATGCCGAAGAATTTGATAGAGAATCAAGGCCAATATAGTGTGATGAGGAGGGGGTAGATGAGCTCTATCTATGGCTAGGTACATGATGCTCAGGTGTTCCTTTCAGGTTAATGTAGTATTGAAAGGGAAAGGATCACTAAAAATAGTAATATTTTCACCATTGTAAGGAAACTTTAAACATTGATGGTATGTGGAAGGGACAACCTTCATGGAATGAATCCATGGGCATCCAAGTAGTAGGTTATACCTGGTAGGTCTAGATACAGAACTTGACACAACGTGTCTTGTACAACAAGACCCACTCTGATTGGAAGAAAAATGAAACCCTTGGAGGAGCATTCCATATCATCATATCCACCCATCACAATCCTTTTCTACTTGTCTATACAAGCCTCAAAGAATCCCATGGTAGTTACTAGTTTTAATGTGCATATATTCAGCCCAACTCCATATATTAGAACTTGTTTGATTTTGTTTTTGTTAATGTATACTTCAAGGTGTAATGGTTCATTGTGATTTGGTTTCTGCAAAGTACAATCATGTTCAGTGAATGTTACATGATGGGTGGTAGCTAAGAACCCTACCATGGCCTGAAACTAATTCATATTTAGGTCTATGGGGATGGATGAATCCTGCAATGCTTTGTCTAGAATAGCCTTATGCTCAAGAGAGGTGCATAGAAACTCGAGAATTGTGATTTGAGCACGGGTTTTTCCTAAATGATCAAGTTATACTCATGTATTAGTTGAGGCTTAGAGGGGGATCCTTGTAGATCCATCTTCGATTGCTTGGTGGTAATCACACATTCAAGATTTTTATTTTTTATTGTGATAGTGGATATGTTGTGGTCTGATGATTGAATATGGTTTAATGTTTACTCATAAGTGACACTAGTATAATTTGCATCAAATTTTCCACTTGATCTGAAACTTGAGGCTTTTACCTTCCCATGAGTTTACAAAAGATCTTTGAAGATCGTGTGATCTACATTAGTGGTTTCAGGTTGGTTATCGATTTAAATATCACCCTGCTCTATGTGATCTTGAATAATGTTCTTTAGTTTAAAGTAGGCAAATTTTTTATTTCCTTTAGTTTTGTGGTATTCACATAAATCATTGTCATTCCACCAAGTTGGTTTTAATGGACATAGCTCATAATGTCTAATCTTAGGTAGTTGGATGACAATAGATTTGGAGAAATTTCTTTAAATTTGCCTCAATTGGTTCCCCTAAGGGTGTGTACTTTTTTCTTAGTTGGGGGGCCCTTGGAGGACCACATGATGTGTTGTTTTCAGCCACATTAGTAAATTTTTCTTGCTTCTATGAAGTTTTATTGGTGTTCATCGCTACGGGTCCTTTTAGATTAAACACAAGATGAGGTTTATTTATGACCTTAGCATCTACAACACCATCATTTGTCATGTTTTTTGTTTTGTGACCAAAATTTTCTCTTGTCATTTGAATTATTGTGAGAAGAATAATTGGTATTCTCCTTTAATATTTTTAAAATCCCTTTGGTAATGAGGGATTTTTCGATGGAGATTCCTTTCTCTATAACCTCCTCAAACATATTAGAACAATGAATATGTAAGTGGAACATAACCTCCTTGTTGAGGTTCTCCATAAAAATTGGACCAGTTGTTCCTCTGGTATATGGCAAGCACACTTATTGGATGAGCTTCTCCATCTTTGTAGAAATGATGAGGTCTCGCCATCTTTTTGATTTTCAACACACAAGTGGGTAATGTTGATATTAGTTGATATGTTGTAGGAAAAGTGTGGGATGAATTTATCCATTAGTTCACTCCAATTTTGTATACCTGGAGGTAAGTGTGTGAACCATTTGAGGCATTGGCCTCCCAAAATCCATGAAAAAAGTATCATTAGGTATGTATGTTCACGAGCGACATCTAAAGAGGCTATATGGAACTCCCATATGTGTTCAACGGGGTCTCCCTTTCCCTTGTATTTGTCAAATTTATAAGGAACAATAAAATTCATGGGAAAGGGGGGCATGTGAATGCTCCTATCAAAAGGGTAAGGACATAAGTCCTCCACTAAATAGGTTTTTCTACTCCCAATTACATGCATGCTAATCATTTGGTGTTTTAATGCATGTAATTGTTGGGCCATCAAATCTATGGGTGATGGTGCTGTGAAAACTAAGGTGGGTTGGATGTATTGTGGGGAACCTTGTGAGGGGTTCCCGAGTGGATTGGTGTTGTGTTATGGATTGAATCCATGCATATTTTGATGTTGATGCATGGGTGGAATGTGATGGTGAAATTGTGATGTGTATATGGGATTTGGATTAAACCATGAGGGTGGTGGTGGTTGGTTAAAACCAATTGTGAATGTAGAACCAAGATTGTTTGGTTGTTGTGGAGGTGGATGTGGGGGTTGATTAAACCCACATGCGTAGGAAAGACCATGATTATTTGGTTCCTAAGGAGGGATTTAATTAAACCCAAATGCATATGTAGAACCATGATTGTTTGGTTATTGAGTAGGGGGTTGATTAAACCCAAATGTATATGAAGAACCATAATTGTTTGGTTGTTGTGGAGGTGGGGCTTGATTAAACCCAAATGATGATGATAAACCAAGGTTGTTTGGTTGCTATTGGGGTGGAGTGATGTTTGGAATTGTTCTGAAAACGGATTGAGCCCTTGTTGGAGGAATGTTCATTTTTTGTGAAGTGGATGTCATAGCCACTTGTGATCATAAATACAAAGGGTTGGTCTTTCGTATCTTACTTGGTGTATTCAAATGGGTGGAAGTTTGGGTTGAAACTATAGTGTGGGTTTTTACTACAGTTGTAGATGTGGAGAAAAATGGTTTTTCTATGGGTTTGGTGAATGTAGGTGGTGGTGGAACATTCATAGTTGACGAGAAATGAGATATTTGTGTAGGTGGCATGCTTGTGTTCAACTGTGATGTGGGTGGTGACGTAGTAGGTTCCAATGATGGTGGAGGTCTATTCATGCCCCCTAATCCTAGTGTCACTATATTAGGGGTGCCCCCTATGATTGAGGTTATGTCAAATTCAGATGTCAGCCAAGCTCCATTTTATGCCAGTTGGGGACCACTGATATGATTTCATCAATGATTTTCAAGATCTTAGGATCTTGAGACCCATTTTCAATTTCCTCAAGTGTAAGCCCTTGGTTTACATCATTAAAAGTGTAATTATCAAATGGGGGAAGATTCTAATTTTGTGAGTTTGTGTGACCACTAGGATTTTCACCAAAATTCATTTCACTAGGTGGGTTGTACATTGGATTAGATAATGAGTCCATCTCTTTTCTTTTGATTTGTGATCGTGTGACAATCATAAAAGTGATGGTGTTTTGACTTTGTCTTTTTCTAGATTTGTTATTTTTTGGTTTTTGTGAAATTTTTGGTTTTTCAAATTTTTTGGTATGAATGCAACTAAAATGAGTCTACTCTATGTTTTTGGTATTTTTCAATTTTTGAAAATTGTCATGTCCCCAAAATTACAACACTAAAAACCCTAACGTTGAAATACAAATGATTAAATAAAATGGACAACAAAATATATATTAAAATTATAAAAGGAAATATAATTGATTTAATACTTTTATAATTACAATTATCATAATATAATATTGCAATTATAAATATATATAAATATCAACAATACACAATAAACATTGACAACTTTAAAATCATTATAATCATTATAATATATAAATGCTAAAGGATATATAATATAAAAAAATAATAAATAGAATGAGAAACTTTATGATAGTTCTAAGAACTACCTGCTATTTGTGTGTGCTGCTTTTTTTCAAGTTTCTGGTCTTCTATAGCTTGATGAATTAGACTGGAGGGGGCCCCATTAGGGCTCCCCCACCTATGTACTCTACTCCTTCCCAGAATGGCGTGCCTTCACCATTTGGGGGAACTAAAAGTATGCCTGGTGCTTCACATGTTCCTTCACCTGGGGTTTGAACGAGGTTGTTTCTTCTCTTGGGGGTAAGGACATTCTGTTAACTGGTGAAAACTCTATTTCTTATGTGGAAAATTTTATTTGAGGAAAGGCTTTGACAAAGGTGCCTCAGGAATCTTTGTCTGCTTTTTGTACTATTGTGGGGGATGAAGTGGATGTCCTAGATGTAATCTTGAATGATGCTTTGGAGGTCCTAAATTTGTCCTTGGTTGGAAAGTTCTTTGTTCGCCATCTTAATATTGACCAGATACGCAAGTGGGTCACTGACACTTGGAATATCAAGGGCAGTGTTTCTATAAGTGCTATACCTAAAGTTATTTTTTTGTTTACTTTTGTTATCCTTGAGGATATGATAAAGGTTCTCATAGGTGGTCCATGGGCTTTTGATAGAAGTTTTAAGAATATTTTGTATTTTTGTAAGTGGAAACCAAGGTTTGATACCTTTGCTAACTTGGGGAAAGTCACCCCTACCTGGGTCAGGCTCCTTGGTTTGCCACTAGAATTTTGCTACCAAAATGTCTTTAAAGGGATTGTTGATTCTTTCGAAACCTTGGTTACAGTGGATAAAGTAACCCTTCTTATGTCTCGATTGGTTTATGCTAGAATGTGTGTGAATGTTGCTATCAACATAGTTCTACCCACCTCTATGACTTTAAAATCAAAATTTGGAAGATGGGTTCAACCATTGGAGTATGAAAAAGCTATGGTATTTTGCCAAGGGTGTAATAAGTTTGGGTATCTACAAGATGTTTGCAAAAAAGTACCTCTAGAACCTAAGAAGCCTCAAATTGGAACCCAATAGAGTTATCCTTTGAAAAGCACAGTTCCTATGAACATGATAAAGGAGCTTGATACCCCAAATCCTAATAAGGCTTTGATGCTATTAGATAAGGCAAGGACACCTCTTCAAAAGGTGTAGGATGTGGAAGGTCTAACCTTGAATGAGGGTGTTTTAAAGGAAAATGTGGTTGGGACCTTTTTTGAGGGGGCGACTGATGGGCTCACCTCCTTGCCTTCCTTGGAAAAATATCTTGAATCACAAAATGGAAAGGTGGACATCATGAAAAAATTAACTGAAGATCTGGTGGGAGGTGAACAACATTGTGAGCTCCTCAAGGAGGGTGAGATTGTCAGTCAAATGGAAAAAATTCTAACTCCCTCTCTTGAGCTCCCTACAACATACCTAAATTTGGGGGAGAATCACATGCCAGAAGATAAAAATGAGAAGGAAGGTAAAGATGGAACTAGTAAAAGCCAAATAAAATCTTGTTCTCCCCAAAAAGAGGGTTTGGTAGATGAAGATTGGATAAACAAAAAATCAAGGAAAAAGAAGAAATCGAATGTGGGAGGAAATAAAAAAGTGGGTAGAACTCAATTAAAAGAGTCAAGGATCAAAGAAATAGCAAGAGATGTGGCTGCAAGTAAGCAAAGAATTCTTGACTCCTTGGTAGGGAGTAAATCCAGAAAGAAGTAAGGGGATTTCTTCTCCCACCTTGAGTAGTATCAAGTGATATCGCTTTTCCTATTTCACTCTAATGCATATGTTGTCTTGGAATGTTATGGGACTTAATGGACCCTATAAACAACATTTTTTAAAAGCTTGTTTGGATGATGGGTAATCAGATGTTTTACTGATTCAAGAAACTAAAATGAAAAAAAAGCTTTGAGAAAGTGCTAAAATGGCTTTGGCCTGGTGCTGGTTTTGAAGTCAGTGATGCTGAGGGAGCCTCAGGAGGGATTGCAACTTGTTGGAACCCTTCTAGGCTTGATGGAAGATTGAATTTAAGTAATAAAAATAGTCTCTTAGTTAGTATGGAAGATAGTGTTACCTCAATCAAATGGAATATGGTCAATATTTACAATCCCAACTCAAGACTGGATAGGCTTGACTTATGGAACATGCTGGAAGGAATAGTTTCCAATAGAAGAGATGAGTTCTAGATGCTTGGGGGGGAATTTAACTGCCTGTTATACCCCTCAGAAAAAGTGGAGGTCTTACTAATTTTTCTAATAGTATGATGGACCTATCAGGTTTCCTTAACTCAATGGGGTTAATGGACATTCCTCTAAATGGATCTCTCTTTACCTAGTCCAATAGGCAAAAGGGCACTCATCTAATCCAGGTTAAATTGGACATATTTCTTATTTCCTCTAATTGGAACATACTACAAAATCTCACTCTTACTGCTTTCCCAAGAACATGTTCAAACCATAGTGCCCTCCTCCTGGAATGGGATGATAAAATGACTAAAAGGCCTTTCCCTTTTAGATATGAAATAATGTGGTCGCTTCATCCAGACTTCAAATCTTTGGTTGAGGAGTGGTAGAATTTACCTTGTGATGACACTCCCATGTATAGATTAGCTTAGAAGTTGAAAAGAGTCAAAGAAAAGGTTAAGGGGTGGAACAAGTATTCGTTTGGAAACATTTTTACCACTAAGAAATATTTAAACTTGAAAATTAAGGAGATTCAAGATCTAGTGGAGTTGGGAATTATGGATGATGAGACCTGTAATAAAGAAAGGGAGCTGGGATCTCAATGCTATAAAATAAACAAAAAGGAAGAAATTTTATGGAAAAAAAATCAAGAATCCATTGGTTAAGGGAAGGAGATAGAAATACAAAGTTTTTCCACCAATCCACCTTGAAACATATAGGAAGAAACATAATCAAATTTTTAACTACTTCTAATGGGACAAGACTTGATAATGAAGAGGACATTGTGAGGGAGGTTGTCTCCTTTTTTTCAAACTTTCCTGAACTGCCAAAGGTTGATAATTCTGAATTGGATAATTTTTTGCAAGTCATTCTCCATGTTATCACTGAGCAAGATTTAAAAGAATTGTCTAAAGCTATTTCTATGAATGAGGTGAAGGAGACTATTTTCTCCTTTGGTGCTTTTAAAGTGCTAGGACCGGATGGATTTCCCCCAAGCTTTTTCCAAGTCTATTGGGATATAATCTCTCTCCACTTGTTCAATGCAGTTAGGGATTTCTTCATATCAATAAAGATTTTAAATTAGATGAATACCACTTTTATAGCTCTAATCCCCAAGACTAATGATGTTGTTTCTATGAATGACTATAGACCTATCAGTTTGTGTAACACCACCTATAAGATTTGTTCTAAAATTATGGTTAATAGGTTGAAATTAGTTTTGAATAAAATGATTACTATCAATCAAAAGGGATTTTTCCAAGGAAGACAAATATTGGATGCAACTATTTATACCCATGAGGTGTTACATTCTATGGATCACAAAAAAAAAAGGTTATGGTCTTGAAAATGGATATTGCTAAAGCATATGATTGGGTCCCTTGGAATTTTCTATTTGTTGTTCTTGAAAAATTTGGCTTCAATGGTAAATTCCTCAATATTATTAGATCTTGTGTCACTACTCCGAAGTATTGTCACCTTACTTGTTTGTCATTGTGGCTGAAGATTTGGGCTGTAATATCTAGAAACAACTTGCAAACAAAAATTTAAAAGGTTTTTTTGCTGCTTCCTCCCTCCCCCCTACTTCACACCAACAGTTCATTGATGACACTATCCTCATGGGGGAGGCATCTATTTTAGAAGCAAAACAATGGAAAGTAATCCCTGAACAATATGCTAAAATATCTGGCCAATTCATCAATTATTAGAAAAGTAATTTTTTTTTTCAATACTAGCCAGTTATAAATATTCTAGGATGCCAGGAGGTAGACTTTCCAACTACTTATTTGGGCTTACCTTTAATAACTAGAAATCCCAATAGTAACTACTGGAATTACATTGTGGAAAAGATCCAGAAGAAACTGGCTAGGTGGAAGGGAAAATTGTTGAGCTTTGTTAGGAAGATTCACCTTTTAAAAGCTTCCTTACAAAATATACCTATCTATTACCTATCTCTATTCAACATCCCTACTTATATTGCTGATAAAATTGAAACGATTCAAAGTAGATTCTTATGGTCAGGTGTGGAAGAAAGGAAAACAATGACACATTAAATGGGAAATTTTTTGCACACCGAAGAGGGAAGGAGGTATGGGAATTAGAAGAATAAAAATGTTTAACAAAGCTCTTGTGGAAAGAATGGGTTGGTTTCCTTTGGAAGGTGAAAAGGATTGGGTACAGATCCCGTGGGCTAAATACCTAAATAATAAGGATGCTTGTTGTTTTCTTAGGAAAAAGGAGCTACCTTATGACTCTGTCTTTTGGAACAACCTACTAAAAGTTAGAGGAACCCTAACTAAAGGAGTGAAAATGAGAATTGGAAATGGGCTTAGAACTAATTTTTGGGAGGATATTTGGTCCACTTATGCTCCTTTTTTTGCTAGTGACAACCTTTAGCAAATTAGAATTAGATTAAAAAGAAGCATCAAGTCAAGAAGGTCTCTAATTATTTAAATTGGGAAGGATTGAGACCAAAATGGATTGACTTCATGAACTATTTGAATAATATTTTTCTCAAGGGTGGTAGACAACCGAATTGGGATGCTACTTTGGACTCTCTATTGAGACTAATTGGGAATCCTGACCTTTTCTCAAGAAACAAAAAGGATGAATGGATCTGGAAAAAAATGCTTCAGGGAGGTTCTCTGTTAAGTCAACCTATAAGACTATGGAATTGCAACCTCTTAACCTTGGAGTCTTTAACTGGAATATGGTGTGGAGTAAGAACTTTATCCCCAAGATTAATTACTTTTGGTGGGTAGTGATACATGGTAAGATTCTCACAATTGACAATCTTAAGAAAAGAGGTTGGTATTTAGTCAATAAATGTTATCTTTGCAACAAAGAAGAAGAAACTATTATGCATTTTCTCTTTTAATGCCCCTATGCTCAAGAAGTTTGGGCTTTTTTCCTAAAAAATAATATGGTGGAATGGGTTTTCCCCGCTTCAGTCAAAATGTTTCCTGAAGGGTGAAGCTTATGTCCTTACTCACACAAAATAATTCTTGACCTTTAGAGACAATTTCCCCCGTTCCTCACTTGGGGATTGTGGAAAGAGAGAAGTAATAGGATCTTTAGGGATGTTGCTAAAAGTAGTAAGGAGCTATGTATGGTTATAAGGAAACAAATTCAAGAAAACATTAAAAGTTGCAAGTACACCTAGTCAAGGAAAGGGCCTTCCTATCAAGAGTTGAGAATTAAGCAACAGTGGGGGATTTCCCATGACCTTAATAATGTTAATTGGGATAAATAGATTATAAAAAATAGTACTGTTTGGATTCCCCCGAATCTAGAATGGGTTAAATGCAATTTTGATGAATATTCAAAAGGAAATACTAGACTAGCAGGAGTAGGTGGAGTGGTTAGAGATGACTGCAACATCTACGTGGTTGGATACAACAAGGGTCTGGGAATATCAACTAATAATTTTGTTAAGCTTTTGCTGTTTGGGTAGGAATAGGTTATCTCAAAGATAATGGGTACATGAAGGTTATTGTGGAAAGCAACTCCAAGCTTATTGTTGATTATTTAAAAAATATAACTGAGGCACCTTGGGAAATAAAAGACCTTTTGAATGATTGTAAAAATATGCTACAGTCTTTCCAAAACTACAAGATTTACCATACATTTAGGGAGGGAAATAGGGTTGCCGATGCTATAGCGAACTTTGGCCTTAGACATGAGGTGTTAAAATACTGGGATTTCTATAATATATCTAAACAAATAAAAGAAATAATTGTTAAGGATAGATTGGGAGATTGGAATAATCATGGATATAATAGTAATAATTAAAAGAAGAGGCTTGATTATTGTCCAACTGTCAAGTGGGTTTATCCTTGGTGGCAACTGGGCAAGTTGAAAAGATGGACCGAGTGGTACGTGCACAAAGATACGCTAAATCCCAAAGATATTAAAAGAACGAGATGGAAAGGAAAGATTATTTGGGTAACCTCATGCTTTAAAAATAATTTTTTTAATGAGGATATAGGGAGCACCATTCGCACCACTAAAAATATTGAGTTTGATTTTGGAAAAGACAGATTAACATGTATTAGTGTTGATGGGAAGGAAAGTAATAAAATAATAATAATCATGACTAATAAAGGTGGTGGAGTTGTCAGATTTCGTAATGATGGGGATTGAAAAGGTGAAAACTGGCTTTATTTCAAGAGTGATTATTTTTAAACAATGTACTAGAATATTTGAGCTGTTATCTTCTCAAATGAGAAACCACAAGGTCTCCCTCAAAACTGAGATTTTTGAATTGTTGGTTGCCACAATCATGAACGAAGAGGGACAAAAAGATGAATTTCTTCTCCTTCCAAAGAATTACTCTAGAAAGGATAACACCATGGGAGGCCCCAGAAAGAGGATGAAGCTGCATCAATATGATTCACTACGAAAGAATTCAGAGTTGTGAGGTATATTTGAGAGGGTTGGTTTTACCCCGTACTTTACAGCCATGGAAGGATATAATGAGCAGTTGATCTACAAGTTTGTGAGTGCTTGGAAGGATGACAGAGTGGATCTGGGTGGTCTCCATTTCATAGAGGATGCTAATCTCATAGCAAAGGTGACAGGGCTAGCATATAAAGGGAAGAAGGTGGCAATGTTGGCAACACAAGGGCAGACAACTAAGAGGGGGGGTGAATTAGTTGTCACAAAATTTAAAACTTATTCAACTCATTAACATTATTCTCTAATTTGATTAATAACCATGAAAGTATAAATCATCAACACATTAGAAACACACATAACACCAAGATTTTTTACGTGGAAACCCTGTTAGGGGAAAAACCACGGTGGAGGTCAATCCACAAGATTATACCCTATTAAAAGTATAAGAAATGAAAATATGGAGAATGCACTTGCATTTAGGCACACTACCTAGAGATCAATGCTCAATTACAATAGGGCTAATGGCCCAAAGGAAGACACACTGTCTTACAGAAAGAATCGGATTGCATCCGCAGGGATTTGAACTAATAGAATAGCATCTACTAATGCCTAATCACAGTTTCGGTTAAGCGCACGAACACTTCTTTACTCTTCTTCACTCTTCTTCACACTCTCCTTTTCCTTCAAATGATTTAGATCAATATTCACACATATACACATAGAAGCACACCTCAATTCAAATAAGCAATTGATCTTATATATCCGCAATAAGAAATTTCATCCCTACATGTCAGCTTCAACAAAATAAAAAAATGAATATAGACTATTAGCTCAAAATACTTAAATATTATTAATGCAAATCAACCAAGGTCAGCCACAACTTGGTGAAGACACAAATCAACATCTCCAACATGAAAAAACTTTAATTAATTACTCCTCGAAGATCCACAACATGCTACAACCACCATGTCATCCAAGAACACGAAAAACATGAACACGCAAGAGAAAATTGCCAACCATAGGCACAACGATCAATTTGGACGTGTAACAAAGATAAAGCATGATCTAGAAGCATTCACAAACATCATGAATCACCAGAGAAGCATCCACAACAACTGAACTAACTAAAATCACATCATCTTCAATCAGGAACATAAATTGAGGCAACAAAAAAAATGTCAGAATGTAAATCTTCATAACTCGATCAAATCTTCATGCGGATCTCTGAAACTTGTTGTGGATAAACTAGATACACTGAGAAAAAAACCCTTTAGTCCACAACCTTTGATCATCAATGTACAAAACTCACCAACATACTGAACTTCACTTCACCACTAATAACTTGCAACTCATCTCATTACAATTTTCTTAATATCCTTGACATATACAACTTCTAATGAATTAATGCTAATAGTTTTGACATCAATGACAACCACATATCAGCAACACAACCACAATATCCAACAATACCCCCTTTGGCATTGATGGTAACACATGATGTGAAAAACACCATCAACGCAGCTAACTCTTGACACTTACTCCCCCTTAGGTTCTAACTCATTTTCTCCTCAACTCTTCCACATGATATTTTCTCTTATTAACACTAATTCCAAAAAAAAATTCACATCATCTTCTCCCCCTTTGACATCAATGAAAAATATCTCTAAGCACCACACAAACTCTGAACCACATATCTGAGCTTCTGAACATATGACTACTCCCCCTAAGTAGCAGCCACCACAACATCAATCTGAATCAAGATATGACTTTGAAATGCACAGAATAATGCAATGCAATGCATCCTTAGTTCTGATTAGGAGGGGTAATCACCCCTAACTTCCCTATGAGACACTCAAAAGTATCCTTAGCCAATGACTTGGTAAATATGTCTACAATCTGCTCCTTAGTAGGCACATACTCCAGTCTGACTTCCTTTTCACTCACCTTTTCTCTCAAAAAGTGAAACTTAATAGATATATGCTTTTTCTTTGAATGTAGTACTAGATTCTTAGAAATTTTAATAGCACTTGAATTATCATAGAATATAGCAATAGGCTCATTATACACAACTCTGATATCCTTCAACATCTGTTTCATCCACAAGACTTGAGTACAATTGTTAGCAGTAACAATGTATTTGGCCTCTGCAGTAGATAAGGAAATGGCATTCTGCTTCTTACTTAACCATGAAATCAATTTCTTACCCAAGAAAAATGCTCCACCACTAGTACTTTTCCTATCATTTACATCTCCTACCCAATCAACATCAGTAAAGGCACTCAAAGTAAGATCATCATCTTTAGGATACCATAGGCCAAAATCAACTGTTCCCTTCAAGTATCTAAAAATTCTCTTCACAACAGTCACATGAGATTCCTACGGATCAGCTTGAAATTTTACAACAATACATTTAACATTAATGATATCAGGCCTCGTCTGAGTTAAATACAACAATCCACCAATCATTGATCTATATCTAGTTTGATTTTCCTTCGGAGAATCATTTTCTGTTGTCAACTTGCATCCGGTCACCATGGGTGTACCGACTGGCTTTGAATCTTCCATATTGAATTCTTCAACAATTCCTTCACATACTTGGACTGAGATATAAAAATCCCTTTTTCTAACTGAGTAATTTTCAATCCCAAAAATAATTTCATCTTACCAATCATTGACATTTCAAATTCACTCTTCATCTCATTAGAAAAATTTGTGCACAAACCATCATCTCCTCCAAAAATGATATCATCAACAAAGACTTCAACAATCAAATCTTTATTACCATTCTTGAAATACAGATTACTATCAACATTACCTTTGTTAAATCCAAGCTTCAATAAATACTTGTCTAATTTGGCATACCATGCTCTAGGGGCTTGCTTGAGTCCATACAATGCTTTCTTCAATTGACACACCATATCTCATTTATCAATCAACTGCAATCCATCAGGTTGGTCAACATACACCTCTTCTTCCAATTCTCCATTTAGAAAAGCTGACTTAACATCCATTTGATAAACCTTGTAGTTCTTGTAGGCAGCATACGAAAGAAATAATCTTATAGCTTCAATTATAGCAACAGGGGAAAAAGTCTCTTCAAAATCAATTCCTTCCATCTGTGAATATCCTTTGCATACCAGTCTTGCTTTGTTTCTAACCACTTCTCCTTGCTCATTCAGTTTTTTTCTAAAGACCCATTTAGTTCCAATGACATTTGTATCCTTAGGTCTGCGAAAAAGAATCCATGTATCATTCTTCTCAATCTATTTTAGTTCCTCTTTCATTGCTTCAACCTAATGCTCATCTTTACATGCTTCATTTACACTAGTAGGCTCAATCTTTGAAATCAAGCAATATTCTTCTGCAATCTTTCTTCTAGTCTGGACACCTTTGTTGTTATCACCTATAATCCAATCTTTTGAATGATTCAATCTTACAAACCTTTGAGTCTTCTTAGGTTGTTCTTCAACTTCAGGCTCTTGTGTTCTCTCTTCTATAACTTCACTGGTTTCTTCTTCCTCTTGATTTTCCTGATCCACCAGAATGATTTGTAGTCTGAACTTGCTTTCCCTTGTTTGTACTAACATTCTGATCATCAGAATCATATCCACAGGTTCTGGATGGTGTACCTAAGTCTTCATCAACCTTGACATTTGCACTTTCAACCATTTTCCTCAATCTTTTATTGTAACATCGGTAGGCCTTGCTATTAGTAGAATAACCTAGAAAGATACCTTCATTACTTGTAGCATTAAACTTTCCTATGTCTTCATCTCTCTTGATATAACATTTTCTTCCAAATACTTAAAATATTTAACAATAGGATTTTGACCAATCCATAGATCAAAAGGGGTCTTACCAGTATCACCTTTGATTTGTACCCGGTTAAGTGTGTACACAATAGTACTCATAACTTCTCTCTAGTAGATATGAGGGACATTTCCTTCTAGCATCATAGTTCTAGCAACATCTTCAATTGGTCTGTTCTTCCTTTCCACAACTTCATTTTGTTGAGGGGTCTACAGTGCATATAATCGTCTCTTTATTCCATGTTCTTCACAAAAATAATTAAATTCACTGGAAGTGAATTCACCACCTCTATTTGATCTCAGACATTTAATCTTCAGACGTATCTCTATTTCAACCATAGCCTTAAAGGTTTTGAACTTTTCCAGTGCTTCAAATTTCTCCTTTAAGAAAGTAACCCACACCATTCTTGAATAATCATCAATGAGTAACATGAAATACCTATAACCTTGTAAAATTTAGACCTTAGAGAGACCACACAATTCAATATGCACAAGTTCCAACAATTCATTTGAACAATGTTGTTTGCTCTGAAATGAAATTCTAGTTTGCTTTCCTAACTAACATTCCTTGCATATGGCATTAGTAGGTTTCACCAACTTAGGTAGATCTCTCACAGCCTCAGTAGAACTTATCTTGACAATATTATCAAAGTTAACATGACACATTCTCCTATGCCATAGCCAACTTTCATCAACCTGAGCAATCAAACAACTTTTACTAGCAGAACTCAAGTGAAAGATATTACCTTTTGTTTTTGTACCTGATGCAATTACATTTCCAGAACTCAATATTCTGCACTTTCCATCCTTGAACTGAATATTGTATCCCTTATGAACCATCTGACCAACACTTAAAATATTATACTTCAAGCCTTCCACATACAGGACATCATCAATATTATGCTTACCATCAAGAGAAATGCATCCTCTTGCACAAATCACACCATATGTATTATCAACAAATCTCACAACACCACCATCATACTTTTCCAAGCTTACAAACTTGCTTTAATCTTCTGTCATATGATGTGAACATCCACGGTCAATCACCCATTCATCTTTCTCTTCAACTCGAGCAACTAGGGATTTCTCCACATTTGTACAACTGGAAAATTCAATAGATACATGATTGTTTTCCTTGATAGCAATACATACCCATTCATCATCACTTCAATTTCCTTTATCAAATTCATCATCTGTCATACCTTCATCAACAACATAGTAACACTTCTTTTGAAATCTAGGCTTGCTATGTCTTGGTTTAGGAGTTCTTTCTAGACACCTTGATGCAAAATGACCTATCTTATTGCAATACAAACATTTAAGAGGCAATTTTCCTTCATACTTACCTTTTCCTCTCGGTACTCTTTTGACAATAAGTGCTTCCATCTCTTCCAACTCTCTTTCTTCTTCTTCTTCAATTTGTTTGATTTCATCCTCATACTTGAATCTCTTTCTAGATGAACTCTCACTAGATCATATCTTTGTCTATCTCTTCAAGAAGTAGTAGCCTTAAATGCAGATTCAACCTTAGGAAGGGCATCATCAAATTCACTCAACTCAAAAGCAGTAAGCTTACCAACCAACATGTCTTTGGTTACATTTGTTACAGTCTAGAGCTCTTCAATAGCACTAGCTTTGACTTTGTAAGAATCAAGCAAGGATCTAAGCACTTTACCAACAATCTTTGATTCGTCTATCTATCCACTAGCACACCTGATACCACACACAAGTTCATTCACTCTTTGCATAAAAATAGTAATGTTCTCATCATCACCCATTCTCAACTTTTTATATTTCCCTTTTAGACTATGCAACTTAGCAATCTTCACATTAGTATCACCTTCATACAAGGTTTCCAACTTTTTCCAAATCTCATAAGCAGTCTTCAGATCCATAACATTTGTCATCTTAGGATCAGTCAAGGCACTCAACAATGCTTCCTTAGCCCTGATATTATACTCAACATCTCTAATCTCAACAGTAGTAGTAGGACCATTTTGAGGAATAACATACCTATTACATGTAATGTTCTAGTAGGGTTCACCAATGTATCTCAAATGACACTCCATTCGAGTCTTCCACAGAGAATAAT
Organism: Sequoia sempervirens; assembly: GCA_007258455.2. Classification (NCBI taxonomy): domain Eukaryota; kingdom Viridiplantae; phylum Streptophyta; class Pinopsida; order Cupressales; family Cupressaceae; genus Sequoia; species Sequoia sempervirens. The sequence goes on from VDFB02000008.1 coordinate 287,349,037, forward strand.
TTGCTCCATCAAATCTCAAACTATCCTTCTTTTAAGTCACCATCTCGGATCACCTCAAGCTATTAAACTTCTTCCAAGGAACCTACTCTGATACCAATTGTTGGCAACACAAGGGCAGACAATTGAGAGAGGGGGTGAATCAGTTGTCACGAAATTTAAAAATTATTCAACTCATTAACACTATTCTCTGATCTAATTGATAACTATGAAAGTATAAATCATCAACACATCATAAACACACATAACACCAAGATTTTTTTACATGGAAACCCTATTAGGGGAAAAACCATGGTGGAGGTCAGTCCACAAGATTATACCCTATTAAAAGTATAAGAAATGAAAATATGGAGAATGCACTTGCATTCAGGTACATTGCCTGAGCTCACTGCTTAATTACAACAGGGCTAACCTCCCAAAGGAAGACACATTGTCTTACAAAAAGAATTAGATTACATCCACATGGATTTGAACTGATAGAATAACATCTACTAATGCCTGATCATAGTTCTGCTTAAGCGCATGAACACTTATTTACTCTTCTTCACTCTTCTTCACACTTTGCTCTGTCTTCAAATGATTTAGATCAATATTCACATATATACACACAGAAGCACACCTCAATTCAAATAAGAAATCACTCTTATATATCCACAACAAGAAATTTCATCCCTACATGTTGGCTTCAACAAAATAATAAAATGACTATAAACTGTCGGCCCAAAATACTTAAAGATTATTAATACGAATCAACCAAGGTCGGCCACAACTTAGTGAAGAATCAACATCTCCAATACGAAAACACTTCAATTAATTACTCCTCGAAGATCCACAACACGCTACAACCACCATGTTGGCGAAGAACACGAAAAAACATGAACACGCAAGAGAAAATTGCCAACCATGGGCACAATGATCAATGCAGACATGCAACAAAGGTATAGAATGATCTAGAAGCATCCAAAAACATCATGAATCACTAGAGAAACATCCACAATAACTGAACTAATTGAAATCGCATCATCTTCAACCAGGAACATAAATTGAGACAATAGAAAAATTGTTAGAATGTAAATCTTCATAACTTGATCAAATCTTCATGCCGATCTCTGAAACTCGACGTGGATAAACTAGATACACTAAGAAAAAAAATCTTTAGTCCAAAACCTCTGATCATCAACATACAAAACTTACCGACATACTAAACTTCACTTCACCACTAACAACCTGCAACTCATCTCATTACAATTTTCTCAATATCCTCGACATATACAACTTCTAATGAATTAATGCTAATAGTGTTGACATCAATGAAAATCGCATATCAACAACATGACCACAATATCCAATAGGAAAAGGTAAGTACTGGAAAGTACCAAGCTTATATTGAGAATTTTTTTGAGGATAAAGAAAAAGCTAAGAGATTCTAGAATGGTTATTCTAGGGTTTTGCTTCCTCCCCTGTACCACAATGTGTGCTTTTTGGTTATGAAATAATTTAAGCTTGAAGGTGGGTTTCAGTCTATACATGGCTACCACTTCCCACTCCTAAACCATATCCGACACCTTGAGAAGATAAACCTACCTTTCTTACTCTTTTCATCTTTGAGCCAGAGCCTAACCAATGGCACAAATCTGTAGTTACACCAGGGCTTGATTCACATTATCTGCAAATATGTTTTAGCTACTTCCCCACAAAGAAATATTTTCCTTAATTTGATTGAAAACCCTATCCCCAAGAGTTCTATGAAAATTGATCTTATAGAAAGTTGTCCCCACACCCCGACCAAAAAAATTGCTAAGACTTCTCCCAACCCTGTAGACCCTTTGTGGTCAGACCTAATTAAAATCACTCTTAAAAAATGAAGTGCTGCTCCTATTGTCCCTACTGTGAATAAAAAAAGAAAAATGTTGATCTGTGAGTTGGGGGCTGATCCTAACACTATCACGATTCTGAATGAAAAGGACAATAGCCCTGAATGGTCTACACCAGTGGGTCAAAGTTCAACCGGGCTTGCTTTGGCAGCATCAAAAGGGTATGATAGCAGCAAAAGGTCTAAAATTTTGGAAGAAAAGTGTGCTACTAGGTCCCAGGATAGTAAGGGGAAGAAGGTGGTAAGGGAAGATAATGCTTCCTCATCCAAGGAAATCCCAGATAGCCTTGGGGGTGAGTCTACTAAGGAGGAGGAGGAGGAGTCAAAAGATGAGGAAGACTCTAGCAATGAGGAAGAGGAAGGGGATTCACAACAAGAAGAGGTGCAGGAGGCTGGAGAAGAAAATGATACGGCTATGGAAAAAGAAGATGCTACCAATGACACAAAGGTTATGTAGATCAATAACCCTGGTGAAGAGAACATGTCAGGTTCTAACACTGCTAGAATTCAAAAGGTGGAGGAAAGGATGGAGATGTTGGAAAAATTTATGCAAGAGGAAGGTAAGGAAAACATATTCTAGGCTCTTGAAAATGCTATTAAGAGCTTATGTAGGGTGGTGGATGCGGTAATGAAAAAAGTTGTGATGGCCATGGTTTTGGGTCTAGGTAAAATTAAGAAGTAGTAGAGGAAAAAGGTGACAGATGATGAAGCAGACTTGTCTAGAAAGATGGAGCCCAAAGAGAAGTTTGAAGACTCTGTCAAAGACTTGTTGAAGGCTTCGAGTTTGATTGAGGATGCTTAATCCTTGGATTTTGGTCCTCTTACTTTCTGTCACTTGCTACTATGGTCTTTTTCATTAATATTGGTTGTTATAATGCTGATATCGACTGTTGGTGCCTAGACTTTAATATTTTCAAGGCAATATTTTCAAGGACTTTGATGATATGACACTAAAATGATGTGATGTTTTAACCTAGGAAATCTAAAAATTTACTAAAAATGTAGGAAAAGGTGATTGTTCAAATTTTGATTTATGTGTAAAAGATCAGGTTTATGCAGCCTAATAAACTTTGTTTTATCTATAGACATATGCAGTAGAGAAATCAACAAATGCGGTGCAGAAGATGTTGAATGTGATGTAGTCTGAAACATATGTGTTTTTGTACTTGTCAATTGTGTTGTGCACATGGATGCATTTCTATTTATTTTGTTAAGGAAAAAATTTGACTTCTAGAGAGATGTGATGTTTTAACATAAGAATGTGTCACAGTCACTAATGGATGCGTCACACACTATTTCTGTGATGCAGATACACAGTTGCAAAACACAAGCTAACAATGCAATGCACAAGTTTTATCAAAAATTTGACCTCTAAGGAAACCTAATCTTGTTTAATTTTCTGATTTTAGATGTGATTCAGTTTAAGAAAACACAAAAAATAGTTATTTGATAAGTTATTAGTTGTGGTTTTTGATAGTTTGTGTTAATGATAAGACCCTAAGGCCATTTGTTTAGACTAGTAATAACAAGATTAAAAAACATTCACAACTTAACTTAGTAGTAGAATGAGTGTGTAACTTAAATAAGTAGGCCCACCTCCCATTTAAGGGGTAAATATTTAGAAAGATTGGGTAGTGAAACAATTGAGATAATTATTTTCAAAAATCTATACAAAGGTGGATAGTAGACGTCCAGTGACAAAGGGTCGTCGATAGATGCCATGGGAACACCTTCTTTCACTTCCTAAGAGGCTATTGCTAGCAACCCAACAAAATCTATCTCGACCTAAGAAAGTACATAGTGAGTAGTTTTAGGGTATAATCCACATCCCTTGCACCACTTTATAAGATTACATTCAAAAGCATTCTAAGGCCTCTAACGAAGGTTTTTAGTGGGTAGATCTCTATGAACACTGTCGACCTCTCAAACGTCTCTTCGGGGTCTAAAAAATAGTAATCCCCCAGTGAAAGTTTGGAGCGCTACATGCACGGATCAGACTACAACTTTCACTCTCATCCAATTTTTATAACGTGATAGAAATGTTGCTTGAGGTTGATCCCTTGGGTTCTCTGTGAGGATGTATCCCAAGGCAGGCCGCCTACTTAGAAAAAGTGGAATTTTTTTATGTTGTAATTTCTCACCACCCAAGATCACACGAGGTGGGAAAGGGGAGATGATACTTTAGACAACAATACTTCTGATAACAAGATTGACATGTGCAAGTGCACCAAATATAGTAAACACTAGTTTGTTTTAATTACACCAAAGGAAATGTGCAACTTGTATGTTAATTTTAGAGCACCAAGTGAAGTATTGCATGTTCAATCACACTCTTAATTTTAAATCTAGATTGCCAAGTGAGGATTGTATTGTTCCTTTTAAGAGAACTAAAAGCAAATGTTTGAGATTGTCTTCATTTTAAGCACTAAAAAGAAATGTGTGAGATCATGTTCATTTTAAGCACTAAAACCAAATGTTTGAGATAATCAAAGAGATCACCACAAGCTGGAAATAAAAAAATTATAACACAAAAAACCTTACCCTACTGAAAATCATAAACAACAAAGTATAAATCATTAATTTATACCTTATTTCTGTGACAACCATTTGCGATGCAGGGTTCCATGAATGTAGTGCACAACAGAGTGCCTGTAGTGTAGGATGAAGTGAATGTGGTGGACATAGAGTCAACTATGGTGTAGGAAGACTTAGATTCGGTGCCCAAGGAGTCGACTGTGGTACATGGTTTAATGTTTGTGGTATATTGGTTTGAACTTGCAAAAACATAGGAAAATGACAGTGTTAGATACGACTTGACAAACTTCACATGCATCACACAAGTGAGCAGATGCATTGAAAGGAATGGTTATTGCGGTGCAGGACCTGACGAATGCATTTCTATTTTCCACAATTGTGTTGTGCACTTCCTATAACTTCAAAAAAACTTAATTCTGTACAAAATTGTTAAAAACATGAATTTCACATCAGGTTCACCAAAATGTAAATTGAAAAATTAACATTCAATCATTAGAGATAAGACGTGAATCAATGCAAACAACCACACTCTGCAATCCTATACTCAAAATGATCCAATTTAATCAATGGAAAGCATGCAACATGGAAAAAACTAGATTAAAAAAAATGATACTTTTACTTTTACCGTGTTGTCAAGAATTATTTTCATTGTCCTTCTTTGTATGCTTTTTCTCTCAGAAATGGGTATGCTCTTCTTTCACCTTAACCTTTGAAAGTGTGTGTTAGATGATCACAATAATGCAAACACCGAAGTTTTGTGGTTAGCCATCGACGTGCTATGAAGGCTTGCTTTTATAGAAACAGTTGATTCAGACGAACGATCCAAGTTCAAAGATGAAAGATAATGATCAACGGTTGAGGTTTGTTGAGAGGAAATAGATTGGAGAGTTAACTAGATTGATTGATTTAATCAAGCGAATTGATTGGTTAATCAGTGGGATTGATTAATTGATTGATTGATCAATGGGATTGATTTATTAGTCAATGGAGTTGATTGATTAATCAATGAAGTTGATTGATTAGTCAATGTATGAGAGAATAATTAATTAAATATTAATTAATCATTGGAGGAACGTGCAAGTGAAGATTTAATAAATAAATAAATGTTTATTTATTAATGGGTAATGTTGGGATGATATAGGAGAAGAAAATAATTAATTTAATTATTTAATCTAGAAGTGGGAAAGTGGGAAAGTGGTAAATTAAATAATTAATAACAATTATTTAATTTAAGAAGGGTGTTGAATGTTAATTAAATAATTAATGATAACTATTTAATTAAAATAGAAGAATAAGTGTAATTAGCGATGTAATTAATCAAGAAGATTAATGTTAATTAAGACATAATTAAATATATTTAATTAAATAACACAATGTCACTTAATTAATAGCAAACCATGATATTTGATAATAATTAAATAATTAAATATTATTTAATAATTAAGAAAAAAAGTGAAAATTAATAAAAAGTGTTACTGTCATACTTGGACAATTTCAATATTTACACACATATATACATATATAATACATATGTATATATATAATACACACACACATATATATATACACACGCGCGCATATATGTGTATGTATATGTATGCATATATATGCACATATGTATACATATGTGTATGTATGTATGTATGTATGTATGTATGTATGTTACATATACTATACATACATATGTATACATCTATACATATCCATATATAATATATGTATATGTGTGTGTGTGTGAATACTTTATATGTATACATACATACATACATACATACACATATATGTATACATACATGTGCATATGTATATGTACATGTACATGTACATGTACACATACACATATATATACACATATAATATATACACATACATATACATATATGTATATGTGTATGCATATATCCAACATTTAATAATAAATAAAGTTAAAAGACCCACACAAAGGTACAACCTAGATAATAAATCAATTGAATAGTATCCATTGGTATAATGCAAACTATACTAAATACTTTGAAATGAATTTTGGTAATAAGATGTGAGATGACTAAATACAAATTAATTTGATCATTAAAACAATTATTTATAATAAAATATAAAACAAAACAAACACTTTTATCTTTTACATTAATCTTTCAATTCAAAATTAAATAAACCTATTTTTAAAAATTATTACATCTACTAATAAAAATTAAAATAATTATTTAACACTGTTTAATATAAATGAAATATAAAATTGCTATTATCTTTTTCACCAACTCATAATATTTAAGAAGCGATTCAACCATTGCCCTATTTTCGAAGCATACATCTTCAAATCCTACCAAACAAAAACACAGAGAAAAATAAAACTGTTCTCAACAGCATTGAGAAAAAAATCTGTGGAAATCTCTTGGTAACAGAAGCACATTGATTCAGGTCCCTTAAATGCTTTCAACAGTATTTCTTTCTCTTGTCAGAAGTCATGTCATAGGAAATCGTTTTGTCATAATCCCAATGCCTCCCTCCCTCCTAATTTAGGTGTCGAAGATCTGCTCAATGTAATAGAGGCGAGACTATTGCTGTCATAAGCTATTCCTAGAGGAGCTCACCTCAAAAGAATAGGAAATAGTATTACTGTCATCAAGATTTCTTGGCAATATGACTGGTATCATATATTCTGACATGACCCACCTGAAGCAGACTCTCCATGCTATTCCATTAAATGCATTACAAACCCACTTAATAATTTCATTTGAATGCCTTAAATTAATGATAATAAGAATAATACAGTTGAATTCCGCCATTGAATAATAATAACAATCACAATATTAATACAGGCTAACTTTAATAGCTCTGTGGAAGTACACAAAATTCTATAACCCTAAGTTTTCATCTTTTGAGACTTTGATCCCCTGCAATGGCAATTCATGCAATAAGGAGGGGGATATTTCTTTTGAATGATATTGCATGGGTGCAATGCTCTGTTTTTGTGTGTTGTGTTGTTTGTGGATTTGGAAGCTGTGAATTATCAGTAAACGATGTAAAAGCTTCTTTTGTGTTTGGGGATTCTCTTGTGGATGATTTTAATGCCTCTGGAGGCCTACCCAATGGAAGGTTCACTAACGGCAGGACTATACCAGATATTCTTGGCCAAGAAACAGGACAGAATTTATTTTCTCCTCCATATATGGCACCTACTACAGTTGGAGATGTTTTGTTGAAGGCTGGTGTAAACTATGCCTCGGGAGGTGGTGGAATACTTAAAGAAACTGGTAGAAATTTTGTAAGTTTCTCTAACAGTTTAATGGAAGTTTGAAGTGAGGTTAATTTCTTTGGCCACTGTCCATGCACTGTGCTGCATCACTAATTGTGTTATGTTAGTACTCGAGAAAATTATTTCATCAGAATATACGTGGGCTGATGGTACATTAGTTAAATGATAATCTCCTGATTATGGAACCTTCATTATTTGTTGAAGGGCAATGTCAGAATTCATTAACTTAGAATAGCTGACCTTAGCAAATTTATTGTTTACATCATATTGTCAAATTTAACCATGCTACTGCTATTATACATAACCAAAAGCAACTTAGAAACCCTAAGACCCGAACCAAAGATGAATCGGTTATGAGTCAAATCTAAGACCTCCCATTTGCTTTTGGGGTGCTCTACCATTGAGCTACTGACCTTCTTGGTGACTGGTTCATCTTTGGTTCGGGTGTGGCTCTTTTACGTACACCCACCCTGAGCCACACTGCAGGTGCTTGGGGATCTTAGTTTGGCCTGGCGTTGCTGGCCTTTCTAGCTTGGCCTGGCTCTATTGACCTGGACTCCAATATCATGTTAAACTTTTCATAGACCAATTTGGAGTTGAACCTAGGACTTTGCATTTGCTATTGGGGTGTTCTATGACTAAGCTACCAGCCCTCTTGACGACCAGTCCATTTTGGTTCGAAGGTGACTCATTTTCCTAACAGTCTTGCATATTGTTACCTCTGTCCATTTTACCTCTGTTTGACTGATATATTCTGCTGACAAGTAGATACTAGATGTAAATATAATTTCAAGCATTTGTGCTTCTCATTGTTTCCTCTCAAGGTGCTTTTGCTTACTTATGTCTCTGTTCTAGTCCTTTAATACTGTTGACCTATTTTAGAGATCTGTGGACATGGATGTGGTTTTGATCTTAAAGTTTAGAACTTCTCAATACTTCAGCATCTCAACTAACTCGATTCTGGAGTTATCAGCATGTCCTCTCTTTTCTGTCTGAAAATTTGCTCGAATTCCTTGGCTACTTCGAATATCCAACTATTTGTTCTGTCAGAAATCTATAACAATTTTGCAAATTGACTTCTTTCTTCATTTTGTTCTAGATTGGAAGGCTTTCAATGGATGCACAACTTAACTACTTTTCCAATACAAGGGAAGAGATCATTTCCATGATAGGACTGCAAGGAGCCCAGGACTTTCTAGCAAAAGCTATTTTCTCTGCTACCATCGGATCCAATGACTTCCTCAACAATTACTTTGCATTTGAAAATCTTGCTCAGAGGAAACTTGTTGGCCCCGAGCAATTTATACAGAGACTCATAGATACCTTCAGAGTTCAATTAACTGTAAGCCCATCTTTGTTTCGTCTTTCTTATACCTTTTATAATAAAATAGCAATCAAGCTACTCCTGGAACAACACTAAAAGACAACATAATCTTTCAACCTGCATCTATGTGGGATTTTGAATGACAAATCTTTGCCTATATTTTGATTGCAGAGGCTCTACAATTTGGATGCAAGGAAAATAGTGGTGGCAAATGTAGGACCTATACGTTGCATACCATTTCAGAGAGACATTCATCCACTACAATCGGACGGTTGTGTATCTATGCCTAACCAAATGACAATGAGCTTCAATACTCATTTGAAAGACTTGATAGTGGAACTTAATGCAAATTTACAGGGGGCCATCTTTGTTTATGCCAATGTTTATGACATTGTGAATGACATAATTGTAAACTACAGATCTTATGGTATGTCCATGCAGCTACTCAAATTTTCTTTATTTTTAATGGGTATAAGAAAATGGAAGATAATATCTAGGTGTGCTTCTATGCCTCTGAGTAACTACCACCTAAGCTCTCAGTTTTAAGGAAAGAATAAAATGATAGGCAGGTTACCCACTAGACTGCTGACCATAGTTTTGAGTGGTTGAAAACATCAGCATGCCTGCTATTTTCTTTTTTGTAAAAAATACAAACTTGCATGAATGATAAGCCCTAATGCACTTGTAGCTATGGCTTAAATACCCATTAATGAAGTGTTCCAATGTTGATTGCAGGATTTGATGTTGCAGACAGTGCATGTTGTGGTTCAATAGGGAGACACAAAGGAATTGTTCCATGTGGGAAGAGATCAACTGTATGCCCTGACCATACAAAATATGTATTCTGGGATGCTTATCATCCATCTGAAGCCACCAATTTAATCATTGCCAGCCGTTTATTAGATGGAGGGCCAGATATTGCCTTCCCTATGAACGTTCGCTCCCTTAAACAAGCTTGAACTGGAGCTAACTTTCATGGCTACCTATTTTTGTATCGCATCTCTTAATGTTCCTTAAGATCTCGTAATGGTGTGATGCTAATAACTAATTTATTGAAATAGAAGAAGAATTAAGATGGGAGTAGATCACTCTCTCGGACCACAGATTCTTTGGGCTGGTACCATTTTGTTTATATGGATGGAGCGTGTAACATTATTGACAAATTCTCATATATGTTTTTCTATTTCTATTCCATTCTTTTGGAAAAAAAAGAAGAAAAATATATAAAAGCCATTACTAATTGTATCAAACTATTTTCAATACTTCAAATCTCTATTTTTTTGTTTTGTTTTTATGAATAAACATCATATATTATATCTATAAAAAGATAATATTACACATACCCACTTCAAAGTTCAAATGGGTCCAAGCTTGAAATGTCAAAAGATAAAACAAGGCTAAGTAGTGAAAGTTATACTAAGTCTCTAAAATTTAGATATTGATATTGTACATTTTATGAAAAAGATTAAAAAAAATCAAGATAAATTAAATATTATAGAGGTGAAAAGTCTTTTGTGTTACATCACTTTGTGTGGGTGTCTAAAGTACATAATTCTGACATATAATTTTGTTCAACTCAGTGCACCATTGACTCAAGATTCAGTCTCACACTCAAAAATACTAATTTACCCCTACTTAAGTCAATTTCAACTCTTTTCCTTCATCTATTTCAAAACTATACTTATTACCTTGACCCAATTCAAGACTTATGTATACAACAAACCACAACAAGAACAAGTCATGGATAGATCACTAGAAACCAATTTTAGGCTTAAGGGCTATCTTAAACCATTTTTTTGAGGGTCAAGAGGAGGACTAGGTGGGGTTCATCTCTGCACTTGCCTCATTTGCCAAGGAGTCTAGACACTCATTCACCTCTCAGATCTTTTCTTTCTCATCAAGAGCATTCAATTCATTCAATTCATTGACAATGAAAGGAGGAAAATGGGGAGAGTTAGATAAATCCTCCCTCAATCAACAATTGATAACTAGTTGGAACTAGAAAACATTGGGTTGCTTTGGACAAGATAAGAAGTGTGTAGTGTTTGTATTCCTAGGTTTTAATTTTGATATTAGTGTTGCATTTTTTTATATTTTTGTGAATATTTGATAATAAATGTAAAAAATGTTGAAAGGAACCTGATCTAACTTGGAAAAAACATAAAAACTATGACATTTTTTTTTTTTAAAAATGAAATATAGATGAAATGTAATCTATTGTGTAGATCTTTCCTATATATCAACTCTCTAAAAGAATGTTAAACTTTTTCATTTTTTCAAGATTACAACTATTTAACTAAATAAAATAAAATAAAAAATTTCTAACAATAACACAAGCAAAATGTGAGAAAGCAACTCTCAATACACTTAAGCGATTCACTTTGCAATAGTGTAGAACACTTGGGTATTTGGTTATCAAAGTTTCTAGATTTAATTATTTATAAAAATAATGCTAAATGATAAGATAAAGTTTTAGTACACATTTGAGTTTTGCTAATGGAAAATGAAAAGGGTTCTTTATATAACACATGTTTTAGATTGTGTTTGTCACCTGTTTAAACTAAGAAAATTACTTTCTTTTATGATTTAAATAGAGATTTCCACATTTTTTGTTATAAAAAAGCATATTTTTTTATGGTTTCTTATTTTATGATTGTTGTTGAGAAATCTATAACAAGGATCTAAAAATATTGTCATTGAAGTGGATAATTTATATCATTGCTTAAACAAAACCCCTTTCACCTACAAAATTTTCAAACATTGATGAAAGGGAACTATTTTGAAGGCATGAAAGTGATAATTAGAAACCTTAGGGGCTATTATGAAAAAAATGAAAATATCAAATATCAAATCATTTCAATTTCAAGTTTGATAGAGTTTTGAAGCCTACAACAAGAATATGGTTTGAATTTATTTGCAATGGTGAGGCAGAATTGAAAAAAAATGAAAGGGGACTATTTTGAAGGCATGAAGGTGATAATTAGAAACCTTAGGGGCTATTCTGAAAATAATGAAAAAATCAAATATCAAATCATTTCAATTTCAAGTTTTATAGAGTTTTGAAGCCTACAACAAGAATATGGTTTGAATTTATTTGCAACGGTGAGGAAGAACTAAAACCTCAGTAATAATATAGATTATGGTTATAGGTACTTGATGATAGGAGGATGATTTAAAGATTTAAGTGTAGAGAAAAAAGTTGAAAGAGAATTAATCTAAATCAAATTAACTACCACAAACTACTCAAACTTTCTAACAAACTAAACTAAATAAACATCTAAATTAATTTTAACACTAAGTCTAATACTAAGAAATTATATAATCTAGAGAAACCAATCTAATATATTCCACACCTAGACCAAAGTGTTACAAAAGCGGAGTTGGGATAAAATCAAATAATTATTATTTCTCAAAAAATCAAGTTGGAATCAATATGAACTAGAAATGGGCACTATGAGGAAAAAAATGGTAGAGTAGAGACCAAAAGTGAAAGATGTAGAGTATTGCCTTTCAAAATTTATTCATAGGATCTCTCTAAATAAGATCAAAATATGCCTTTTTTTAGGGAGAAGGGCAAAAGGTATAGAGTGTTTCTATGGTACTAAGCATGCCTATTGACACTAGAGGAAGACTTGGATCAAAGAAAACATATGTTTGATGTATTATAGTTCACATAATTGAATTGTGTTGAATTCCCAAATTTCATAGAAGTAGTTTTAGGAAAATTAGGTTGGTCACAAAATCACAATGGTGAAATTGTAACCACTATGATCATTGAAAAATTCTATGTATTTTTGTAACTACCTACTACCTAAAATTAATAGTTCTTCCAAAAGTAGCAAAATCATAAGACCTAGAACTTGAAAAACACAATATACAAAACAAAGGGATTGAGGGGGGTCCAAAAGGAACATTAAGGAGATACATAAAGGGACCTACAAATATAATTACCTTAGGAACAAGACCAATTGATTTTGATCTTGCACTCTACAAAGGACCTTTTGGCGATGATTCATCATAGGAATATATACACTTATAGTACCACAAATATGGTATTGCCACTAGTTATTCAATTTTTAAATTAATTATTGCCAAATGGTGGCTCATTCCAAACTATCCATCATCTATCAAGCCCTTCACTAAATTTTTAAACTATATGCCTAGGCCATGTATAAAAGGATTTCATCTAGATACGTTGTTTCATCATTGACTATTATGAGAATAACACCCTTAGTAATGTAGTAAAATACTCATTAGTACTTATACCTATATCATAGCTATATTTTGCATTAGCAATCCCAATTACATCAACTCTTATATTACTAAATTCCAAAACTAATTCTAAGACTAGGTTTGCCACCAAGAAATTTATTGCACTATATTAATTTTAACAAGGCTCAAGAACTCATTACATAATTATATGAAATTCAATTGTAAAAAAATTACATATCTATTGCGTATGTTGCATGGCGTGTCTCCATTTTTTTCAAAATTATTGAATAGATCAATGGAAGTACATCAATGCATTAGCAAAAAGTTATCAAACTTCCACAACCTAACTTAGCAAGATCAAATAGTATTTTTTAACACCAAAAAGCTTCCCATTTATAGTATTAGATATAAGGGAATATTTATTGCAAGACAAAGTTATAAAAAACTAGGGTTCAAGGTCATATATAGTTTTTAGGGCCACACTTTTAAAATCAAGGCCATAAGTGTGATGTTTAAGACTAATTGTGCAAGTTTGATCGAGGTTCATGCATAGTTCCAAATTTCATAAAGTAGAGTATCATAGTTTGATCAATCTAGATCTACTATGTATATTTAGGTATAAAAATTGTCATAGTCAAATCGATCTATTTCTCTCCAACATCAAGGTATGTATATATATTTAACTTGTTCTTATATTATATTTTAGTTCAATATCTAGGTACATGTGTATATTGAACTCATTTATCTAGTTTAATTTAACTATTGTTAATTATTTTATTTAATTATATTAGATATATGTAGAGAGTTGTGTATTTCTGCTCTTTGTTTTGACAAAATTGATCAGTATTACACCCTAGGGTTTAAAATTTTGGTTTTATCCTTCTACCTTGTTATATTTTAGACATGGAATTATTATTGCTTTCATATTTTGTTTCAGATTTAAAATTAGTTTATACATTCATTTATTTAACACCTAGTGTTTAGGCCTTCATTGCTTGTTACATATTGGATCCCTACTCTCCTACTCTTTGTTTCTTTGTGCTACATTTCTAAATCCCTCATTATAGATTGTCACATGTTCTTATAAACTATTATTTTATGAATCCAAATATATAAGAAAATGTAATACATGAAACTATTTTCTCTATGATTATTGGAGATGTTAACATTATTAATTAACTAATAAATAAATAAGTTACAATAGTAAAAAAGGATTCCAAGGTGAATATCACCCCTAGTCATAACATTCTCCCATTTGAGATTTATATTGCAAAAACACACTAGGGAATAAAATACAATGATTCAAGTGCTAGCAAAGGTAATACCCACAACCTTCATGCACCAATTGAATTTATTATGCTCATTAGCTAAGTGAGTGAATCCATAAAATTCTCCAAAGTTTCCATCTTTTGAACCATGACGTATCCACCCTCTAGCATCTCACATAAATCACAAAAAAATGATATTGCACATCAATGTGTTTAGTATGAGCATGATCTACATAGGGTTCTTAATAAAAAAAATTGCACTTTGACTATTACATCTAATACTCACCCAAGTTTATAAATAAAAAATACTATAACATAGTCTATATATCCACATTACATCTTTGAAAGGATGTATTGAAGCCATATACTTTTCCTCTTAGTTGAAAGAGCAAGTATAGGTTCTCTTACTCATCCAACTAACTACAAACTCCAAATAGAGTAAAAAAAACCACTTGTAGACCTCTTTCTATCTAGATCTCCATCCCAATCAAAATTAAATAAGTCTTATAAATCATATACCTTGCCCAAATCATTAGTACCATGATAAAAAATACAATAATATGAAGTTCCTCACAAATATCTCCACACCATCTTAACATAAATCTATTTTTTCTTACTAGGGTTAGACATAAGCCTGCTTCAAACTCCCACTATTGGGAAATATTTGGTCTTGTAAATACCATTTAATATATAATACTTCCAATAAAACTAGAAAAAAGGAACATTCTAATCTCTTCTCAATTATAATATAATTTAGGATGTTGCTCCAAATACATTCGAGTTCTTGTAGGTAAGACAATGCTTATTGGCTTGGAATCCTACATTTTAAGCATTCTAAAATTATGTCAATATACTTATTTTGATTTAAAATAAAAGAAGCTTGTTAACTCAATCTTTTTAGGTTTCTATACCAAGAATATATTTATTATTTCATATCAAATGTAATAGAGAGATAATTCAAGATCCCTAATCATCCCCTTGACATTCCCAAAAAATAAAATGTCATCAACAAACAATATGACAATTAATCTTTGATAATCAATTAATTTAAAATATACATAGTGATCCACTTTACTTCTAAGAAGCTAAGATCTAATGAAAAAGCATCAAATTTTTAATACCAAATATTTGGAGACTTCTTCAAACCATAGAAGGACCACATTAACCTACAAACAAAATCTCCTTCTCCTTTACTAGAATTTTTTTAGGCTACAAGTCATATATATCTCTTCTTCAAGATCCTCATAGAGAAATGCATTTTTTACATCTATTTTCTCTATATGTAAATAACAAGAAACAAAAATAGATTAAAATGAATCTAATGGAGGTTAAGTTAGCCATATGATAAAGTTTCTCATCAAAATCCACTCTCTAAACTTGGGAGTAGCCTTTAACAACCAATTGATCTTTTTGTATCACACCCCAAAAAGTGAATATATATTTTTTACTTAATTTAATAATAATATGCAATACATATCTCATATTATGCATGTCAATATCCATAATAATCAATAATCACATCTCACTAATATAAAATTCTCACAAGTATATATATCAACTACTAGCAATGAAGATAATACCATTACATAATAAATGCTTGTAGGTTATAGATGACTTCACATCAAGCTACATCGATCACAAAGGAGATGCAACATACTTATCCAACCACACATAAATACAAAGGTCATAACAAGTACAACACACACACTCCTTGATAATAATAGGTACAAGCAAGGATCAAAGACTAAATATGTATAGAAGTAGACAAAAAATAGTATAATATAGAAGAAAGTATGCAACATATGATAAAAGGATATTATATAGGTGAGAAGTATAAGGAAGAAGATTGATGTATATATGATTATGTATCAAATCTATATATCATGTTGTGCTATGAGATATGATGTGTATGTGAATATATTGTTAATTTTAATTGTTATTTCCTATCACAACCTTATGTAACTCATTGCTTGGGTTATGATCTTCCACTTATCACTCATACTAGGGTATACACACTACACCCAAGTAACTTAGGCTCAAATCCTTGATCTATTCTTAGTTTTTTATAACATTTTGGTTTTGCTACTAGGACGCTATTAAAATAGTAAAGGAATATCAAATCAAC
Source organism: Sequoia sempervirens (assembly GCA_007258455.2). NCBI lineage: Eukaryota > Viridiplantae > Streptophyta > Pinopsida > Cupressales > Cupressaceae > Sequoia > Sequoia sempervirens. The sequence continues at coordinate 287,365,624 of VDFB02000008.1, forward strand.
AGATATCATTTACAAAAATATTGTGATAATTTTTTCCTACTCATTATAAGAATTGGTTTATCTTTAGAGGGAATCAAACAATCAACTAGAAAATAAAAAACAAACCAAAAAATTGTTGAAAGTTTTCAATTATTGTCTACTTTAATAAATATGATGGGTTTTTTTTTATTATCAACGCCTAGCAAATACAAAACATAGGTCATTTATTTTCACCTAAATAACTTTACACTTAATTGTGTTCTTCCAATTAGAGATTTTTCTTCTAAAAATTCATCCCAAATTATTTTAGAGTATAATTTATTGTATTTTTCAGGTAACATGTCTTTAGATGAAATATCCTTCAAAATATAATACTCATCCATCTCCATTATATTTTTTATATCATACAAAAAATCTATATCACTAGTTTTCTCTTCATTTAAATATTCTTTGCATCTATAACAATTTCTTCTTGTGCTTCTTTATTAACATGTTCTTCAACTTGGCCATCAATAATTTCAATGGGTTTTTCCTAACTAGATGTTTCTAAAATCAAATTACTCTTATCTCTTCTTTTTTATTTCTCTCTTCGTCCAATATTCTTTGATCAAACAACCTTGATCTATTTCTTTTATTCCCCAACATAAAATGTATTTTTTAATTCACCTAAACAAACATACAAATGTACATACCAATTTAAATCAAAGTAAAATATATGGTTTTAAAAAGATAATTTAGGAAATAAATTAGTAAATTGTACAATATATTATTAAGTTAGAATATTAGGAGAGGAAGAATTTAGAACTATAAGAAAAAAATAAATTAAGGGTAAAAAAATAGTGTCAAGGGGCTAATATGGAAAGAAATATGAGTGTTTGTGTAATTCCCCGCCGTGCGAACCCCAAAGGAACTAATAACAATGGAACAAATTTTTTTTAAAAGGATATAATAAACATACTTAAGTATTCTAATATAACAATATACTAAGTTGCATGACTAATTCCATTGGGGTACACGAGATAACATTACTACACTAACCCATAACAACGATAACAAGATAACAATAATTAAACAATTACATAAATCTATTCATTCCCATTTCATCATTTAAAATATCTATTAAACAATAACCATATTCATAACATATGTACATATGACAACGAAAGATACTATAAAGATATGAAGCATTTATATTATCATAGATATAACACAACTCAACACAACTATTACAAATGATCGTCCCTACATAAATACATGGCCTGAATATACATTACATCCAAATGATAGTAAAATACAACTGACTGAAAATACATCTCAACAACCACATATACAATTTACAACAAGGTCATCCCAATACATGTGGGAGACAATACATCAATGAATACATTACATCTGAAGTATAACATACATCTAGTACATAAGAACACTGGATCAACATCATCCACTAAAAACCTGTGATAAAAGATACATCTGCAACAGAAAGGAAACCCAACGGGGTGCAAAGCACGTTCCACCCAACCACCCCCATGCTGGGAGTAGACAAGGAAGGATCCTCGACCAAACACGCCTAATAGTAACACAATACTAACTCTCGACAGACAACTTAACATCAAAGACCACTTAGAAACTCACAATGACAAATCCAAAAGGCACAACAACAAATCACTTCTGGACATAACAACAAAACACCTTTCCAAATTACAACTAGTCACACTCACAACATCAATGAAACTCAAGGCATAATATCAAAGACTATTTCCAACAATAACCAAAGAGAAATCAATAAATCACTTAACCACTACAGACACAATATCACTTAACAACTACAATCACAAAGTCACTTAACAACTACAAACATAATATCACTTAACACGAGGTTACAATGCTTCCAGAGAACAAAGATCATGAACATCGCACAATAACTAATTAACTGTCGACATAGGAAGAGTGTCATGCATAAATTGCCATGAGTTACCCTGGCTCAACCTTCCTAGGCTACCAGACCCCCATCCTGGGTTACCTTGGCTTGCCTCTATCGGTCGTCGGACCCTCACGCAAAATTATGTGTCCCATCTCATCTCGAGCCTTATCATTCACTTGCTTCACGAGAGAGACATTCTTTATCTTTATTAGTGTGAAAGATCCCCATTAATTCTTTTAGATTATCACTTAATTAAACTCTAGGTGAGTTACCCTGGCACCCCTTTGTGTGTTGGACCCTCACAAAGAGCCACTCTCCTATCGACAACACACAAGGTACTATACCACAATAGGTAACTAGACAATATAACCTCTCCAATCCAAGGAGGAAACAAAACAAGGAAACTCACTCCGAACACTGGAGGAAACCAAATACGAAAACACACTCCTTCCAAAGGAGGTACAAATCTCATTACCCTCTCCTATTTCCCAGGAGGCACAAATCCCCGTTCGTGGAAACCGGGTACAACATCATAGTTCAACTCTACACCATTCCCAAGGCAATTCACAAACTAAACCTCTACACAAAACATCCCACTCTAGAGAACTTCTCTGGAAGACTTACATAGACCCTTAACCCCATTTGCCCGACATGGAGAATAAAAGAAACATGATAGAAAAGCATTCCATCTTAGGAAGCCCTTAACAAAACTTAAACTCTTACGAAAGGTTAGGTAAACCTAGGGTTTTCCCATACGACACAATAAAACAATGAAGAGAATACCACAATAGACTTACGAATAACCTCAAGAAAATAATTACTTAAAAACAACTCCATATAGAAATATTTCCAAAACTCAATAATTTCATCAAACAAATAAATCAACAATTCAAAAATATTCAATTCAAAACAGAACACATTGTTTAATTCAAATTCGCACAATTACACTATAACATCATATCTTTAAATTTTAACTATTCAATTTAATTATAATCACACAGCTTATTTCCAATTTCCTCAATTAAACTATATCACTATATCAAGTAAAAATTATCATGTTAAATTTTTGTTCAAAACATCACAAAATTAATATATAAATATATCCAAGCATAAAATATTTTTATAAAAATAATTTTATAACAACATATTATAAAATTAACAATTAATTTTTTTATATATATATTAAATAATATATATAATATATATATATATATTAAATAATATATAGTAAATTTATATTAAATAATATATATATATATATATATTATAATTATATTATAAACTGAATGTGAATAAAATAAAAAGCAAATTATAAAAATTAATTTATAAACCAAAAATCTGAATTAAACACATAAAAATAAAAATTAATAACTAAATTTCTTTTCATTGGTACCACTGCCTAGGAGGCCGCAGCCCCCACAGCTTGTGGTACTACGTACCACAGTCTGTGGTGGCCGCAGCCAACCACGGTGAGGCCTTGGGTGGTACAGCCTAGGCTGACCCCCACCCCCACAAAATTTAATAAAACTTTTCTTTTATTATTTTAAAATTAAATTTATATTTTTTTTAACCTTATTTTCACAATTATTCCGCATATGGAAAAATTTGAAATAACAACCATTAAAATATAGAGTTATATATTCAATTAATTTTATTTTATTTAAATTTCGTTTTCAATAAAAAATGAAATTCAAAGCATGAATTTGTTTAAACAAATTTGTTTTATAATAAAAATCATTTCGTAAATTTGATCAATACAATGATATATATATATAATTCCTATATATTTATTTATCTTATTTTAAAAGGAACAGGGTATATAAATTTATATAATATATCCATCAGAAGATTCAAAAATAAATAAAATAAATAAATTGTTTTCTTACATAGATCTGGGTATCCAAATGTATCCAAATTCAAATGATAATAAAATAAAATTTTCTTTTCAAAGAAATTCCAACACAATATCAAATTGATTTTTCTTTCACAAATCTAGAATAAATTTGAACATACACATTTTAACTAATAAAAGAATTTTCTTTTCAATAATTTCATAATTAAATTATACTGAAGAATTTAAAACAAGGTTTTCACTACAGAGAAATACAAACATTTATAACAGACAAATCCCAATCGCAAGAAACTCTTTTTAAAACACAAAGAGAAATTAATCTTTCAACATGGCAGTCAAAATTTATTATAGAAGAATAAATCAGAAAAGAAATAATGAACTTGAAAGGAACCTGAAATCCTTCATTTGATGAAGAATCCTTTCTGAATCCTCTTCTCGACTTTCTGCCTTCAACTCTTTTCTCGATCTTCAGCCTTCAACGTTCTTCTGAATCTCTCTTTCTTTCCAAAACCACAATAATTTTTACCAGAAAACACCAAAACCAAAACTATTTTTCTTTTCCAGATCCAAAACCACAGAGCCCAAAAACCCCTGTGTGTGAATAATTCCCTCATAAAAATAATAAATCAAAGATAAAGATTCAATAAAGCTCTTCCACTTTCTTTTTCAAAAAGCCTCTTTTCTTATTGGTCCTTTTTCTAGCTTTTAAAAGCAGAACTTATCTACAATTTTAATTAAAAATAATTTATTTAATTTAGATATTATCTTCACATGATTTTCTAATTTAATATTAATAAAAAGATAATATCTAATTATTCTCAATAATATTAATTTAATTATAATTATTTGCACTTTTAATTAATTAAATCACTTTTAATTTATAATATATTTAAATTTAACCATTTACTAACTCACAATTAAATCAAAACAACAAAACAACTTTAATTAATTATCTTATCAAATAAGATTAATTAATTAAACACTAACCATAAATTAAATAAAAACTCAACAATTAACTACACAACGACAAGGACAAAACTTCAGTCATGACACAACAACTTACAACAGGACGACAGACTTGGGATGGGGACACTTCCAAACCTACTCCCTTTTTCAACATTTTACCCATTGGGTTAATTTATTGCTCGCCCTGTCTTGCCGAAGCAGGTGGAAACGAGACTTATTTCTGCAATCTTGCATCCAAATAAACATCAAGTAGCACATGTATATATATATATATATAATCAAACATCCTATCATGAGAAGGAATTGTAGTGTAGCAGGGCACTCGTGAACGAGTGATGCTACACTGTCCTCTCACCTAATCTATTCTAACAATTACAATATCAATGACGAACTAACATTTCTAACCAATTGATCATAAGATAACATGATACTTAACTACTGCATCATAACTAATTATTAAACAATTGCATTATAAAATAATACTGAATTCAAATAACATGATCACCATAGAATCATCACATTGACATATAAAACATTAATGAACAACTATTTGAATAAACAATAATCCAATCAACACACAGAGTATCATAAATCATACTAATAATGTCATATCAAATGATCAAGTCCACTAAAGGAATAACAACATCATCAAACTTCAAACCAACCAAATCAAACAATAATAGTATCATCATAGTATCAACATATCAAGTTAAAGCATAGAAATTAATAAGTCTAAACAGTATGAGGGGTATTACAGTTTGAATCATGACCTAATAGGTGCTAAAAAATGAGTCAAAGTTATGTAGTCCATGTAATAAAACCATGACAAGGTCAAGTGAATATTAGGATGGAGGTGGAAACTATCAAAAATCAAGTTTGTTGTTGGTACTACTAGCTTGTTATGTTGAATTAGAGAATAATAAAAGTGGTGTAGTAATTGGTAGTTAAGTTACATATCATAATATTTCATTCCTTTTGATGAGACATTTTTTTCATAAAAAAACATATTTTCTTAGATGTAACCCTACACATTATAATTTTATTAATCATGCACCCTTGGCATAAAGACTACACTAGGTTTACTTCTTTTGCATCTAGACCTATTTATTACTACGAGTATGAAAACAAAATTCTCTATAGTAAATCTTCCCCTTGTTGTCCAACTAAATATGTATCATCCTCAAATCCATACAAAGGATTAGATACATCTATTAAGTATCTTGAAGTGTTGCATCCTCAATCTCACCTTGTAGCTATAGAGGAAGAAAAAGTTAGGCCCCTCCTAAACCTATCCTTGTTTTTGGTGACTACAAGTAGTTGGAATTAACTTAGGTGACCAATAAACCAAATATCATTTGAAGAGAACTTCATTATTACATACTTATATATTTTATGGACATTAATTTTCTCAAAATGAGACATATGCCAATGAGTTTTCTTACTTAATATCACCAAAAAGTGTGAAATATTAATAACATTGATGATTATCTTTTATTTGATTTTCTTCTCCAATCGCATAGACATTTGATTGAATCTATGTGTCAAATAACTTCTCCAAGATGGTCCGCTTTCACAACACACACTCACAACAAAAATAACACCAATACAATACACCAAATCAACTGAAGATATTACAACACAGTTTTGAGCACTTAGAATGCACACAATCATAAATTCATAACAAAAAACATAAATATGACAAATAAAACTACACACCCATAATAAAATATCATAATATATCTCCACAATATGATATATTCAAAGGTATCCACACCTAACTAAGAATCATTTTCCAATTATATATAGTGTACCTAGCTACCAATACTTAACATGAGAAAGAAGGATAACTATACAAACAATAGTACATAATATAGGTCAAAAGGTATATTAGTGTGCAAACTAAAAATCAAGCCATAGGCTTTAATATTATGGAGAATCTACTGGCTTTAGTGATTGAAGGTAGTAAATAATGCATACTTAATCTACATACTTTTTTTCAATAAGAGCATTAGAACCTATGTTTTTTTTTTTGATACTATAGGGGTGGGTTAAGCCACAATAGTGGTTTACAAATTTTTTGAGGAGGGAAATTTGATTTTTTTGTGTTTCCACAATGACAAGGGGTTCAGTCAAACTCTATGGTTCGACCGAACCAATTTAAGTGTTCAATCGAACCCATAAACATATGAATAAAATAATAATATTTTATAGGGTTCGCTCGAATGGATGTTCAAGCGAACCCCTTGAAATAGGGCATAAAAAATAAAAAATAAAGTATCACTGTCACACATTCTACATATTCTCTATTTGAGCTCTGTATGCGGCGAAAGCAAACCCGAACATGAATGTAGCAAATCGGACGTGGGAAAAACATGCATCAACTTGACCTCCATAGCCACAATTCATCAACCCGACCTCCATAGCTCATAGGTTGGTTAAATTCGAATTTCGTAGATTTCAAAACGCATTTGTTTGAGAAATTTTTAAACCCTAAATGCGAATGTTTCAAATTTGTAGATTTCAAACTGCATTTCTTTGTTTGAAATTGCATTTTCTTGAAAGTTTCTAAAGCCTTTTTAACAAACACTATTTCTATCATGCTTTGATGAATGTTCATACCCTATTCCAAAACTCCAATTTTGGCATGGACAGAGAGTGTTGAAAAAATGGCGTTGCATTGCTTGAAAGATTTTAGAAACTCATTTCAAAACTCTCTCAAAAAATTAACATGCCTTGTCTATGCTTCCACATTTTGCATACATTTCTACCAGGGCACCTCCAATTTCATTTGCTTTAATGTCCCAACTTAGATAGTTTATAAATGATATGATTCTAAAATTATAACTTAGGGTGCATACAATGGAAACTTGGATAAAATTCTTCATATTTTTCCTTTGAGTCTTATGACATTACGCCAAAAATGGTTGGTTCTAAATGTATGAATCAAAGAATAAATTTAGAGGAAAGAAACTAGATTGTTTGAATGAAATGTATAATAAAATAGTTCTTTAAGGATTAGAAGAAATGAAGGTATTATTAAATTTTCTATTTTACAACTCAAAAGAGAATAAAGAAAAGGGTGTGCCTTGTTTGTTGTTAATTTTTATTTAGTAAAAGTGAATGAGAACCATTCAAATGAAAATAAACCTCCATTACAAAAGTCTTAGGATGTCTTTCCTAGAATGAACTCCTCATGTTTCCTCCTAAATGGGTGTTTTATTTTTTAATAGAGTTCATGCATGAATTAGCCCCTATATCGAGAGATCCCTATCGAACAAACACTTCATATTAGCATTAATTAAAGGATTTCCTAAATGACATTTTAAAGAAAGGATTTATATGTTATAGTGTATTGTCATGGGATGCTCCAACTATTTTTATGAAAAAGAAAGATAAGACACTTTTCCAAGTTGTCTTGATTATGTACATGTTCAATAAATAAACAATTAACATTAATATCCACCACCTAAAATAGATGACTTATTTTACTGATTGAGAGGGGTGTCCATTTTTTAAAAAACAAGTCTAATATTCAATTACAATTAGCAAAGAATAAAGGAGGAATACATTCATAAAACTACATTTAGAATTTGGTATAAGACATCAAAATTATATGTTTGAGGCAATGCATATAAGACACCCATATACAAAATAGTACAAAAGAAAGAGAAAAAATGTAAAGAATGCACTTGTAACCTATACTTGCTCGAGCATTAAAATTTTGAAATTTGTAATGCCCCATCTTGTAACCTAAAGAATGTTGCATTGACTATGAAAGTGTAATAATTTTTTTTTAAAAAGTGTAAACATTAATTTTACTAATTGCAAACATTCCCTAAGTAACGCAACGACACACTACTTGAAAATCCCATAGATGACAATAGTATTTAACATAGCATGTATTTATTTCATATAAACTTAAAAGCATACATTGAATAACATATAAACTACATCATTAAAGATATAGAAAGAAAATATGATTCTTTCTTTTCATAGCATTTGAATTAACATTACAATACTCATTTTCCAAATGAGGTAGGTCATATAAAATTACAATTACATATTACAAAATTTCACCTCATTAACAATTGAGGAGTGATAAATGTATAATTTTTTCCAATGATACAAATAAGAAAGTACATATATCCACATACGAGCTCTCCATCCAAGAAATACTCGTTGCCACGAACAAGAACTAGGGACCCAACAGAGTAAGGTGCACATTCCACCCAACCATGTGGTACCCGTAGGCCCACCCCCTGTGCTAGGAGATAGTAAAAATATTCCCTAGACATAACCTTCAAACCCTAGACACAAGTAAAACCATAGACAAAACTATACAAGTACAAACTTAACTTATTGGTTACATTGCTTCCAGAACATAATGATCAAGTATACTAAGTTCACAAGGTCATTATTATTATAGGTGGAGTGTCATCACAATGTTGCATAGGTTACCCTGGTGTTTCTTCCTAGGTTCCAGCCCCCAACTTGGGTTACCCTGGTAACCTCTTATGAAACTTGTCCCCTCATGCAATTTGTTGCGGAATCGAGTATCTTTTAAAATAACAAGATATCGACTTTGCCATTCCAGGCCTTCTCGACTCATCCTCAAGTTTGAACTAGCCCTTGAGTCCATGAGTGAGGCTTATTAATCTAGTTAAAGGTTTTAAACTAACTAATGTGTTGATTTAATTTTCACTGACTTACTAACTCTACATGAGTTACCCAGGCACCACTTTGTGTGTCGGCCCTCACATAGAGCCACTCCCCTAAAAATAACACAAGAAATCTAAGTTCACTAACTAAGGTAGGCAAGGTGCACATAAATCAACATATAATACCAAACATATCACAATGAACATCACATCTTGTTCATAGAACTAGGTGTCTAAAAACCATACAAAACCATGTGCACTACCCTAGTTTGTCCAAAATATGAAACCATTATAAAAAATAACTCCCATTAAGAAATCACATCTAAAAGACTTGAAATCACATATAAAAACCATACAAAACCATGTGCACTACCCTAGTTTGTCCAAAATATGAAATCATTATAAAAACTAACTCCCATTAAGAAATCACATCTGAAAGACTTGAAATCACATATAATCCCCAATTTGCCCAACAAGAAAACAAAACAACTTAAAATAATTCAGGCAAAATAAAAATCTAATTTTAGGACTTACTAAATCCAATCAAATCAATAACTTTAAGCATGAAATTATTCAACTTAAATATAACTCAACTTCCATTCAATATGAAAATCAAAACTAAAATTTACCCAATTCCATAATCATGCATTATAATGAAATTTTGATTCCCCTACTTATTACATTTCACTATAACAACAACCAATTATGATTTTCATTACACTAATAAACAATATAATATACATTTAAATAAATGAACATTCAAATCATAATATTTGAATATTTATTTAAATATATAATTATATATATTTTAACTAAAATAAATTTATCAACACTATTATTTAAACAAATTATAAACTTTATGAATATATATAATATATATATATTAAAAGTAATATTGTATATATATATAATATATATATTAAAAGTAATATATAATATATATATATATATTAAAAGTAATATATAATATATATATATATTGTAAATATTATATATAACATAATATTAAAAAAAAAACAAAAAAACAATTTAAAGTTCTTTTTATTTTACTCCAAAGGCAGGGGCCGGCTGCCCACACAGTCGAACCTCTCCATGGGAGGGCACGGCTGTGCAGGCAGCGCTGGCGCTGCCCTCACAGTCGGCTCCCCTATGGGGGTCGACCGTGGGGGTAGCCCCCTGCAGCCCTTCATTGCTGCAAATTTTATGATGTAAAATTTATATTTTATTTTAAATAACAAAAAATGAATATAAAATACGCGGATTTCAGACTTCCGCCATTTGGATTTCAATCTGAATTTTTAACCAATCTCGCCTGTATGACGATTCCTAATCTTTTATTATAAATTTTCACAATTTAATATATATAGATATATATTTGTATATGTATATGTATATATTTAATTTATATACATATATACATATAAATATATATATATATTCACAATTAAATAATAAATAAAATATTGTAATCAGGTAGCCATTTTCATTAGAGTTTCTATAGAAAATTGAGAGACTTATCAGTCTACACAATTTAAAAGAGATTTTTTTTAATTTTCAACAAAAGAGAGTTTTTTCTATTTCCAATTATCTAAATATTTTCCATAGGAAAAATTTGGCAAAGTTCTTCCCAAAGTTTCTTTTCCCCAAATTAAACACAAAATTTGACAAAGAACCCCATTTAAAAATCTACAAAGATTTCTTCTATTTCCTTTGAGAATTTTCTATTGTTTAACAAATCTTCTGTGTTGCCCTTTGATTTCACTATAAAATCTTGTTTTGTAAAATACACAGAGAGGTAACAAATTTTCTACAAAATATTATCAACAAAATCTATTGGGAAGAACAAAAGATTACAAATATAATAATTTCCTCAGGCAATCTTTTGAATTAACACATTTTAACAAAGCTTCCACAAAACTAATTCTTACACAAGCAATCTTTTCAAAAGAAAATAAATTAAATAAATAGAGAAAAACCCTATATTCCTATAGCTCGAAGAATTTGACTGTTGAACAGAAGCTTTGCCTGCTGCATGCAACTACCAAAGCTCTTTTCAAATCACCACTTTCAAGAAGATTGCAATCACAGATATTCGAAGAATTTGACTGTTGAAGAGAAGCTTTGCCTACTGCGTGCAACTACCAAAGCTCTTTTCAAATCACCACTTTCAAGAAGATTGCAATCACAGAACAATTATCTATCTAAGAACCTCTTTCAGAAATTTAAATAAAAAACCCAATAAAATCACAATAATTTTTCCAACAGTTCTCTGTACTTTTCATTTCCCGTGAAGTGTTTTCTTGTTTTCCCCAAATCTTATAATATCTTCTCCGAGAAAATCCTCAACAAGAAATTGCAATAAATTTAACTAACACACATGGCAAAGAAGAAAAATATCTTCTAACAAACTCACATATTCTTTTCTTTCCTCAATTATCAAGAATTCAATTTATTTTAAAGAATTAAAAATTCAAAAAAAACTAATTTCATTTCTAACATATATTTAAAATTCCATTTCCACAAAGCATTAAATTTATATTTAATCTATTCACTCAAATAAAGTAACTTTAATTAATTAATTTATTTATTTAATAAAATAATTTTAATCTCAATGACTAAATTATTTTATCAATAAACTAATTTAATTAATTAAGTAAAATATGAAGCTTTTATTTACTTTATTTAAAATTAATTTAAATAAGCATTAAATTAAAAGAATATTAATCTAACACTAAATTCACAAAATAATCCTTTCATATCAAATAATCCAAACAGACACAGACGAAACATCCAGAAATACCAGACCTAAATTAATGACATACTGAGACTGGGTTTGAGACTAGACTAGGAAAAACCTCATTACTACCTCCCAATCAACATTGTCGTTGAGTCTAGACACGCTCAGACCTGTGAAACCAGGTGGAGTCGGTGTCATGTACCTACAATCCTGCAATCAAACAAATAACATACATATATATAATCCATTATTCAAACACACCGTGAGGAGAAAATCACAAAAATCACAAGGCACTCGCAAGCGAGTGATGCAACTCCGTTCTCCTCACCAATACAATATCACATCAGACTGACAGAGTAAATAAAAATTAATCTACCATAAACATATAGATAGCAGTAACATCTGAAGTAGACATCTATGCTAATATAAAGCATGTTAGAAATAATTACCACCATACAATTTATCATCATATCACAAAATAAGTCCACCATCTCTCTAAAGTCAGCGATCAATACAACAAAGCAAAGTACCAGGGTCTATCAAAGTGAAAACATGCTAACATAAAACATAAACAAAATGGAGGGGTACTACAAAATTAAACATAAAGAATAATAGGATTTATAAATTAAATACATGAGGCTATTATATAATATCAAAAAAGGCTATTTGAAAGTTTAAATTTATATTTGAATTTTAGGGTAAATACTTTTGGTTGAATTTATGAATTAGAAATAGAAATTTTGAAATGGCCCCACCCTTTTACAAAGACCAATAAAGAGACAAAAAATGATCAGTCATATTGGCATGGAACAACAACAAGAAAAATATAGTTGTAAGTTAGAAAAATAACATCCAATTAGAAATAATCCACCAATAGTGGCAATATATCTAATAAAGAGGGTCGTTTTCCCAAAAACATTAGTAGATCTATCATTGAACACAACTTGAATCCAAAATTCTTCAAGGAACTATATCTTATTGTCAACCTTATCCTTTTCCATGAATGAACCTAGATCCTTTGTAATGGAGTTTCCATCTTTAGTTTCCAAACTTGAGACCAAAGGGTTCCTATAATATTCTAAACTTGAACCTTCTTCATATTTTTAAATTATTAGAAAGAATACCAAGAGGTGAATGTTGCAATTCAAGAGAATGGTAGAGGCAATGAACTCCAACTAGTCCATTTGTAACATGATTCTTGTCTCTACCAATCTCCTCTAAATTTCTCTTGACAAGACCACCTAAATTAGTCATGTCTACAAGAGGACCAACACCCCTCGATTATGCTCAAAGGGAGCCTCAACCAAATCCTAAGGTAAACAAGGCTCCATCTCATCCTTATGCATTTTGTTCAACCTTGCCTTCCTCTAAAATTCCTACACCTATAAAATACATAGCTATGATCTACACATGACAACATGGTGAAAACACAAGAAAATCCTATAGCATGACATGTTGAACCCAAATAACTAAATTCAAAAATAATTTAATCTATAAGTATAAACAGTTTGATGGTAGAAACTTTATACATATAAAAATATGATAAATGTGTGATTATTTTTCTTTCCAATCTATAAATTTTTGATGTGCTTGGATATATAATTGAGATGATTCACTCATAATGTAACATGATAAAAATTTAGTATGTATGAAAGAAATATTTTTGAGACATCCAGCTACCATTCTACATAACTCTCATGGAAGTAAGAATATTATTTTATTTTAGCTAAAGAAATTGTGTGTACTCTATCTTGAAAATTACTAATTAATTTTGAATTATATACTTATAATTTAAAATAAGAGCATCCTTTGTAACATGGAATATATAGGTTAATTAATGAAATAAAATACATTTTTATATCAAGAAAAATTTACAAATATATGGAACTCATACATTGAGAAATTGACTAAGACAACTTCGTATGAGAATTAAGACATGCTCGAATAATAATTTATATACCTTCTTTCAATAATTAACATTAGAAATTAATACTTGGCTCATATTGTATAATCACACTAGAAACCAACAATGGAAGATTGAGAGTCTCAACTAAGAATTCCACCTTATAGATAACATTCATACTAGAAGCCAACAACTAAAGACCAAATTTCATAAATAAAGTTCATGTGTTATATATCATGCTTTTGAGGGGTCCACAAGTACCATGACCCTTTTGAAATCCTTCTCCATCTAAATTCATTCATTCCAAGACCATTGGGAGGTGGGTATCCCAAGTTCCTTAATTTCTTGTAGGAATTTAATCAAGAGTAGGACATTGTGACTTTAGCATGTAAATTTAAATCTAAATGCGCATCCAAAAAATACAAATTCAATAACTAAATTTAATTCAAAAAGTGGCCCACCATCTATGGCCTTCTATAAACTTCTCAAAGATGTCATTCTCATAAATGATAAATTAAAAGTTAAGTTATGACTTCACCAAAATGACATGAAATTATCTTTCTAATCTATGTTATATTTGCATAAATCCCTCAAAGAAACTTTTAACTAATTTTAAACACTCAAAAAAATACATATATATGAATATATACTTCATTTATGAATTCTTGGAATATATCTTGATCCATCACAATTAAATTCTTAGACATCATGCATAATATTTTTGATGTATTCACAAAGCCACCTAGAGTCTCATAAAACTTGAGTAGGTGAATACCAATATGCATATCTAATGGTGGGGTAAATGGAGGGGGATTAAGAGTAAGTTCATATATATATCTATTACTTATTTTGCAATCCAATATATTGGTTGGAGAGGTTGCATTTGAATAGGAGTGAAGATAAGGTCTATTAAAAAAATGACTCACCATTTTCTCTATTCTTAGGATAGTGGAGTTTATCAAAATATCCTTTGTTGATCTCAACCAATCTTTGCTTCAACTTTCAAATCATCCACACAATCCTCCTTGAAATATTCAACATGTGAAACATAATTATGAGGAAGATACAAATAATCCTTGACATAACTTTTTGTATCAAAGGATAATATGGTTCTATAATTTTAAAGTATTTCCAATTTTGAAATCTAAATACAATCAATAATCTATTTAATCAAGCAGTAATCGTAATTTTAAGGCAAACATAAAATACTTGAATCTTTTTAAGGTCTAGATCATTAGAATCTACTTACTCTAACTTAAATTTAAAAAACAACATTAAAATCCACAAAAAAAAATTCAAAGACATAATAAATTATTACAATATTATTTAAAAATCTAATTGTAATGAACATGTTATAGTAATAAATATTCAAATTTTAAATCTATGAAAATATATAACCAAATGATCCTTAGTTTTTATATATCATTTGTGATGAGAATGTTGAATATTATAATTTTTAAGGCCAATCTTTAGGCACTAATTCACCATTGTTAAAATGATCCTTAGTTTATTCATTGTTTTTTTCATGATTATAATTTTTTTCAATTTCTATTAAACCAAACTCAAAATAATGGTATATATTAAGATTCTTGTCTTTATCCTACATTTGGGTCATGTTTGATTCTAGATTTATTATCATAATTAGAAGTTGTATAAATTGTTAAATTATATATTTTTTAACACATAAAATGTATGGTTGGATTAGTGAGATATTTATAACAAGTACATGCAATATGAAGTCAAACTTTATTAGATTTGATTCTTAATAAATTAGTTTTAACAATTCAATTTATAGCTTTATGCAATCTATAAGTTTAAATAGTTTGATGGTATCTAAACTTTATACATATAAAAATATGATAAATGTGTGATTATTTTGCTTTCCAATCTATAATTTTTTGATGTTGTTGGCTATATAATTGAGATGATTCACTCATAATGTAATGATAAAATTCAACCTCATATGGAGGATTTTATATTATCTTCCATTATATTCATCCTCTTTATGAGATTCTTATGGAATATTGATATTCTAGTGTGAATTCTTAATTTTAGACACATCTTCCATTAAATTTTAGAACTATTTTAGATTATGTTTTAAATTTAAATTTTAGAACTATTTTAGATTATGTTTTGTGTGCAATCTAGTAATTTGAATGTTTTGAAATTATTAAAACTATGATAGATGTTGAATTTTTTTTGTTAATGGTATGAAAATATTATTGATGAGTAGATGAATTATTACAATTTTTTTAGATTTGTATTCCCTTTATCTAGATATATTAATTACCAAGGTCTCATTGCTCTTTTAGGTGTACTGTATATATATATATATATATATATATATATATATATATATATATATATATATATATATATATAACATGGAAAATGTAGATCATGTCCCACTTGAGCCAGATTCTTTGTTTACAAATACCATTAATGAGATTAAAAAATTGAGAGACTCATTAGCATAGGGTGCAACCCCAGGGATATATTCTGAACCATGTATGTCAATATTACATAGTTTAGAAAAACAAAGAGATGAACTTGAGAGGACTAGTGCATATTCACCAAATAGAGTAGTTGTTATTCTTTCTCGCATGCGGGAAGAAGTACATGGTGATGTTCCCCTTAAACAAATACAGGATAGTGTGACCAAAGAAATGATAAAAAGAACTTGTTTTCCTTTTTATCAAAATGTACATAAGGTTAGGGGATACCAGGTCACTAGATGTGTCGATCATGCTATGGTTGAATTGATCTACCCATGATTTCTCATAGCACATGGTCAATACCCAAACAATGACTAGATTCCATTATATTTTGTTCAGCAGTTGTATATTGAGGTCCATTTGGGCCTCAAAGTTAACTACCTGGACATTCCACCATATGCTAGTCAGGGGCATGGCAGGATTGCCAATAAGCCCACCTATTGTTGAGTAGATAGACTAGCCCCAGTGTTTTGGGCATTGGTTGGCGAGAGGTCTCCTTCTCTCACCCTAGCTCTAGCCACCATAGCAGATGAGGTTGTCATTGCTTCCCAAAAGGAAGAAATTGACACTATAGGTAACATTGCGGCTGCCACCACTAGGATATTTGATGATTGTGTAGGTCAGTATTTGATGTCCAAACATTTCTAATCCATACCATTTTAAGCATAGTGGACCACCATGGATCCTTTTACAATGACCGACATCCCTACTCCTACACAGCTTGATGCACTTACAGGAGATATGGCACGTAGGACCCTACATTGTTTGGTTGAGGAATTTTTGGAGGCATATGCCCACATTGCATCAAACAATGGGATCGATATAGAGCATGTCAAAGATCATTTGGCACATGAAATCCATTTAGCTCTAGGATCCCATTCCATTTAGCTCTGGGATTGATATAGTGTGCATCAGGATCCACCTATAGTTCATTCAGAAGTTGCACAGACTATGGGTTTTACTGATATGTTGATTGGTTTTGGTTCATCATCGCCGATGCCATCTCACCTTCATAGTCCTCTACATTCATCATTTCTAGCACGACATGGGATAGATCAGATGGATGCAGATGTTGATTCATCGCTTGATAGTTTGGTGGATATGGTGGAGGTGACCGTTTTAGAGGACTTAGGTCATCCAATATCAGATGATGTGCATGTATGTGTGCATGTGCATGTTTTGATTCTTTTTTAATTATTTTGAAATTTTTGTTTTAACTAGATATTCATGTAAGTTGATATATATGTATATATATTGTTATAAGTGGACATACCTCATGTCACTCCTAGCCTTGGTCTAGATCATGTGCATGATCGACGTGACTCAGATGTGGATGAATTTGCTGCCAGTGGACATGTGAGTTTTAAATTTTTATATATACACGTGTATATATCTACATGTAATATTTATGTATGCATAGATCTAGATAGATATTTAAAAATACAAGTTCATTTAAAAATAACTTTCATAAAACTTATTTAATATAAATTATATGTATTTAACACATTCTATACAATTTTATTTGTAGGGCTCGACACATTTATCAAAGCAGGACCGTTCTCATTCAAATGGTCATTCGGCTAGGAGTCGACATTCATATTAGGCCTTGCACACTAGATCTATGATCTTTACTACATGTATTTGCTTATATGATGATCTTTAGTATTTGAGATTTGATGATCTCTTACATTTGCTTATATGATATATACAACATTTACTTATTTGTTGATCTTTAGTATTTGACATTTGATGATCTCTAATTTACATTAATTTTCTTATATGATATGTGCATACATTTTCTTATATGATATATACATACATTTTCCTCTTTGCTTATAACATGTGTTATGTTTATACATTGAATCTCTTTACATGTATGTACATGTGTTTGCTTATGGTTACATGTTTACACATGATATATGTATGCATTTTCTTTAAATATTCAATATAAATACATGTTTTTTTATTTGAGGATCTCTTAAAACTTACATTTCCTTATATTCAATATACATTTGATCTCTAGTAGAATTTTAGGAAATCAATGTCACTTTATAATTAAGTTCATTCATTTTGATCACAATAAATATTTTTTTAAAAAAGACTTAAGCAACATGAACCATTGAGTTGAGAACAAAATATAATCTTTTTGACAAGTAACTTGAAATTTAATTCAAATATAATTAAGAAAATTCAATTCAAATTATACCTCTATTATACATTTTTGACACTTTAACAAATTCTAAAATTACTAGTTATGTTGTGCATACCTATGAATTAAATAACAACAAACTCCATAATGAAATAACTTGTTTGTTTACTACTTGATTCATTTAAACTAGGATCTAGTTATTCCATGTATACTAGAATAATTTTTTTCCCATCCCATATGCATATAAATAGAAGCTTATTTTTCATTATTCTAGATATCAAATTGCAAGATTAATTCTCATTTATATCATTTGGAGCACATATTTTGGAGAAGAGGTTTTTGCACATTTATCAAGGAGGCAAATATTGGAGAGACAACTTTTCATTTTTATCAATCAAGGAAAAATTTGGAGGAGAATTTAACTAAGTTGGTAGAGGACTTGTTTTGAGTCATCTTTAAGTTGAAGAAGAAAATGGGACAACAGAGAAAAAGAAAAAATGTGTCTCAACGAAAATTGTCAAAAGAAGAAGAACAAAAGAGGCGTGAACAAAACTTGGAAAATTATCATAAAAAGAAACAAGGTGCATGCTTGTTTCTTCTCTCTCTCTCAAGTGTGTGTTTAGGACTTTTATTAACACCTCAATTTGTTTTTCTTATAAATATATTTCCAATAGTCATCTTGCATAGACATTCCCTAAATTCTTTATCATCTACTTCCAATTGCTTTTGTTCCATAGAATTCTTAAGTTCAAGAATCTTTGATTTTATTTGTTTCAACTCCACTTAGATAACTCATAGTCTCTCACTTTCTTTTCTTGCATGTAAATTCAAACAACAAGTGGGAATTTCTCAAGCTGGAGTCAAGCCAAATCTAGATATTGGATCAAACGAATCTGCTGAAGAACACATGGACCTTGAAGTTAGGGAGGAGTCCCAAGTTCAAACAATGCTTGTTGGAGAGGGGTCAAGATCACTTCCTTCTACTGGTATGGATGAGCATATAAAACTAGTAGAAACTTCTCTCACTTATAGCATCATGTCTTATCACTTTGTTTGCTTGCATACATAAACTTCACTTATATAACATCATCTCTCACTTTTGTTTGCAAAATATTTTGTGACATGTAGGAAGGGCTCAACAAGCAGGAAGTTCTCATGCTCAAGTCGAGGAAAATCTAGACATTGGATCAAATGAATCCGCTTAAGAACACATGGTCCTTGAAGATAGGGAGGAGGCACAAGTTCAAACAATGCATGTTGGAGAGGGGTCGGGATCACTTCCTTCTACTGGTATGGATGAGCATATAAAACTAGCTGAAAAGGTGAGGAAACAAATTTCTCATAGAAATTTAGATCATTTACTTGAAATGGATATGGAGAAATTGAAATGTTATGTCAACCAGCCTTATAATAAGAGAAAGAGGTCAATGAGTAAATTTGTAAATGGAATAATCAATCATCATTTCAATCATCTTGATACACTTGAAAAACCCAATTGTTATCACGTTTACTTCTTTGTGATGAGCTCAAAGAGTCATTACAATTGTTGGGTGTACATTTGGCATCAAATAAGAAGAAACACATGGGATTACAAAAGGATATTGTTCAAAATGTTAAAAAGGGTTTAGATTCCATTGGGAAAGGATCTCAATTAGTGGATAAGGCCACTACAAGAAGGGTGATGTTGGCATCTATTGTACATCAAGATATAGCAAGAAAAAGAAAAATGTCTACACTTTCAATTGAAATTGGTTATAGTAGAACCATATTAATAAATTATGAGAAAAAGAGAAAGTTTTTGGATGAGATTTTAGAAGGAAATTGGGCAATTATGTGTAGAGCTCCCCGTTCTGATAGGATTGAAGATGTTATTAGGAACTTGGTCTCAGGTTTTTGGCATGATCAGACTCGTCCATCATCAAATACTAGAGATGCTATGAGACACATGATTGGATCTAGTATTTATGAAAATCATATCAAACATTGGCTAGAAATAACACAATTTGACATGTATATGAACTTTTGTAATGAATATCCTCATATAAAGATTGGGAAAACAATGTTTCAAAGGTTAAAGCCATATTATGTGAAGATAAACAAGTTTTTTGATACTTGTTGTTGCCGTTATCATATTGAATTTGATCTCTACTATTAGGTGTTTCAAAAGATGAGGGAAGAAAGATGTGGGTTTCAAAATGCACCTCCTAAACAAACAAGTTTGTTAATAAAGTCTATATTATGTGATCATGAAAATGGACCTCAAATAAATTGCTTAAAAGGAATTTGTGAGACATGTGGAAATTTGGCTAAATTTCCTTCAAGAATTGAGGATACTGACCTAACAAAGAAAATAAATTGCAAGAGTTAAGTATTGTTTTTAGAGAGTTTATTTGTTTCAATTTAATTAGATTGTTATTTGGATTTTTTGTACATTGATTGTGTGGTTTATTACTTATTCACATATTTTACTCACACATGTACAAGTATGTAAAGTTGCAAACAAATTTTGGGAAAGAATCAACAAGGTTGAACTATGTAGAAGAGGAGATTCCCATTGGAAAATTTATGGAATATTTTTGAAAATTGATATGACCATACATACAACATTCATTTTTTGCTAAGTGGCAAGCACAACAATTCCAAACATTGAGAGATACTTTCCCACGTGGAACAGTTCTATCAGTAGTTGACTTTGTAGAAAATTACTCCTTTGTACATCAAAAGGAGATTCAATTAGAGTATTAATTTTCAAAGCATATCACTATTATGGTTCATGTGTGTTATGAACATGCACAATCAAAATTGGGTGGTGTGAGAGTACAGATGAAGAATGAGCCATTAAGAAAGAATATCACTTTTATATTAGTGATGATAAAGAGCATGGCACACTTTTTGTCCAACATTGCTTTACAATATTTTTTGAGAATTTAAGTAGGGATGTAAAATTTGAAAATCATTTTGTATGGTCATATGGATGCGTGGCACAATTCAAATCTTCATGGCCATTCTATGCACTTTGTAGATATCGTAAAATCTACAAAATACCACATGTTTGGAATTTTTTTGAGAGTGGGCATGGAAAGGGTGAGCATGATGGAGTAGGATCTTGCATCAAATGAGCTTTAAAAAAACATCAAATGAGTTATCTAGAAGATTGTCTAGACAATGCACATGATGTTGTTGAATGGTGCAAGAAACACTTTGCATCAAATGTGGTTGGCACATCTTCAAGAAAAAACTGACACATTCCACCTAGAGTGTTTTGGGAGATATCAGGTATATATAAATTACATTAAATCAAACATTTGAATTTATTTAAATTTAAAATTTATATATATATATACATATTTGTTCACATAAGTTTTTTGTTGTACATGTATCTAGGTGTGGATAGAAGATCGATGCATGGATGCAAGAGGGTAGAAAAAACAAGATCTTTGCATTGTGTTAGGAGTTCAAATAGTTGCCATGGATGGACATTAGACATAAGGGATTACTCTTGTTTTTGCACTGAGTGCATTGAGGGAAACTCTGATTATGCATGCAACAATTAAGAACTTGGATATGTTGGTAAATGGGATACGGTGCCACTAGTTGTTTCAGAAAAATATGATGAAAACAAGGAATAAAGATTTGAAGACATTCCTTTGATTTCAATTGATTATGACCATATTTCAGGATTGGTTAGAAAAGGTACATGTGTAAGTTTTCAATAATTTAAATATTATATATATCTAGTTAATGATCTTTAGAGACATTTCTAATTTTTTTAGAATTTTTTTGTGTAAATTTGGTGTACAAGAGATGTTTTTGCAATCATAGCAGAGCTTGGAAACATCAAAGGTGTTAGCTATTATTTATTGTGTTGCACAGAAGAGAGGAATAAGCTAACACAAGCTAAAACAAGTGATGGAATGTCATTTCCCATAGGTGAGTTTGAATTTAAAATTTTATATACATTGTATTCACATGTGCACATTACATTATAAACATTAAATATATATTGTACAAACCTTGAGCACAAAAATTTTGCACACGTTCATATGTCTTACCTTAGGTTCTTAGGTTCATGTTTACCATGTAGGTTCTATTTTAATGCAAGGGAAATATCTAAAACAAGTCAAAGTTGTTCAACATGAGATTCATTTTGTTGACTATCAACCTGATAACAAGGTATATCAGTATAGTCACTTAATAATTGCTATCGCCCTACATCTTCATGCAGTTCCACATGCACGTGGCCGAAGAAAATGGAGAATAGATAGTGATGATCATCAAAAAATTCTACATGTTATTGAAGAGCGGGCTGAACTAGAATCTTTGAATTAGATTATATCCATGGTTTTCAAGTTCACTTGTAACCCTATACATGTTCAAATGAGAACTTATAGTAACTTGTACATAGTTGTAAATCATTTTGTGTAAATTACAATTATATGTACATATTTGTTCCATGGAAAATTCTTAAGTTCAAGAATCTTTAATAGTTTCATCTCTCACTTTTTTTGGTTGCATGTAAACCCATATATATGCTTTCAATCCTTATTTGAAACCTAGTGAAGTTTGTTAAAATCATTTTGCCTAAATTACAATTATATACAACTTATATTTGTTTCATGGAATTCTTAAGTTCAAGAATCTTATATACAATTATATACAACTTATATAAAATTTGTTCCATCGGATTG
>VDFB02000008.1:287389071-287434162 GCA_007258455.2 Sequoia sempervirens
CACCACCAGACCCACTTGTGTGACCTCTGCCGGAACCATTGCCGGAGCCACTGCCACTAGTAGGGCCTCTATTGGAGCCACCTCCACTTCTAAACCCACCACCATGACCTCAACCAGAACCACTTCCACTAGCACCACCCTCGCTACTAAATCCACCGTCTCTACCAAAGCCCCCACTGCTCATCCTGCCAAAACCTCCACCACTAGAGGTGACAGGAGGGGTGAAGCTAAAACCCAAGGGGATCTTGTTCACTTTGATAGTTTTGGATCCCTCAAAGGCATAGGAAATGTTGATTGAAGGTATGACATCGACCATGTACATAGACATAGGAGGCATAAAAATTCCTAGCCATCTATCATGGTCTTCAAGAGTGACTCCTCATACAATGTTAGGATTTTTTGGAGGAGCACATGCATCATTCAGACTAGAGAGACTAGCCAAGGGTTCTATGGTTGTTTAGTCTTTTCCCACCATATACTTTAGTTCAATGATAACCTAGCCAACTTCAGGTCTCTTTCCAAGTGATGTTCCAAGTCACCCAACCCTTTGCTGAGGGCGGAGACATATTTTGAAGGAATGCGAACAACCTCATGCTTATCAACCAACGATGGTGTGGGACATGCAGGAGGAGTGGGGACATGGTTGGTCTCATCAGATAATCCTAGCTCACCCCTTGACAACTGCTCTTGAGCAATGATACCAATGATAGATCCAACAAAAAGGCCTATAGAGAAATCAGTAGTGACCTTCATCCTCTCCATTGGAAGGTGTCATACACTTCTCCACACAATATACCTGGAGGCTGTGGACTGGGTTGTGATGCTCATCAACTTTCACAACACTCAAGGGAATAATGATCATAGGATATAAGGGAAAAGTCTCAACACCAATGGATGGGTAGACGTTGGTTCATGTTGGGTTCACCAAAAATGTAAGATAGGGGGACCAACCACATTCAAGGCCCTAGGTCACGAAGAGCTAAGAGCAGAAGGCTGCCCTAACTTATAACCTCACTCTAAAGGGTTGTCTCAAAATGAGGGACAAGAATAATGAGGACTATAAGGTCCTCCAATCAAATTGTAGACCTGAAACTCAAAATAGGGCTAGGTGAGCCATTTTTTAGATTAAACACTGTGACTTAGGTAGCTCTCTGACTGAGGACAAAAGTGCGGTTCCAGAATGACAGTAGGATGCACTAGTGTCTCTTAGGTGCCTTGGCATCCATATGACTAGAGGACTGAAGATACAATGGGAAATTGCCAGAAAACAAGCTGACATCCTAGCTAATGGTTTCTAAGGGAGAAAAACAAAACTATAAATCAAGAGAAGTACAAACATCTATGATAAAGCAAATATATTAAATCTAGGGTGACAAAGATGATCTCACAAAAGAGTTTGTTCGCCAACTAGCTCCAAATTCTCTTCCACCTACACACAAGGAGGAAATTTTTTGGGGGGATGTATAGGGGTCTACCTCAGTCAGACCCCTATTTTGGTGTTTCCACCTCCATGGACAGCCAAGATAGCAATGATAGAGAAAAGTATGATAAAGGAGAAAGATAGTAAAGAACACAATAAACACTACAAAACAGTGATGTGCTACTCAACCAAATTGTAGAGGAGAGGAGTGAAAATTATTACCACCTCCACCAAGAGCTCACTAGCTAATGGAGGAGAAAAAGAGAGGACTCAAGCCCCTACTACAATGGTGTTGTCCCACACTTGCTCTACGAAGTTGATGGAGTGTTGTTGTTGCTGCTATGGAGAGCCAAAGTGTTGCTTGAGAGTGATGGATGCTAAAAGAATGCTTGAGAATGCTAAGAGAGATTGCTAGAGCTTGTGAAGAAGATGAAATACATGAAGGAAAAGTTTTTTCGAAGGTGGGATGAGAAAAATGACCATATTCAGGTCGGTTGGTCAAAGAGGGGCATTAAAATCAACTCCAATGGGAAGTGTAATTTCTCTACTAGCTTCAGACACAAAAATTGGTCAAGGACGTAAGTGCACCACAAAGATGTTTGTGCACCATGTGGGCATCCCTAATAGTTATTCTTCTATTGATACAAAAGAAAAACACCAAGTGGAACGAAGGCAGTGGGTTGATGTTGATTTTCACCTTCAAATTTGGTTTTCTAAGGCGAGGAAGTGTAAAAGGGGAATTTGCATAAGGGTTGAAAATTCACACCTTTACAACATCATACTTAGACATTAGGCATATTACTAATATTTCATGCACCACAATGCTGACTTGCACCATTAGATATATCTATACATTAACTATCTCCAAAGCATATACAATCTCAAACACAATTTTGACATCAATAACAACCAATATTATCAAGTTACAAAAATCTCCCCCTTTGTCATTGATGGAAAAACCAACTGATGTGCACAAACACTCCCCTTGGATGCACATTTATCTCCCCCTTTGACATCAATGGAAAAGGGTAACAAAACTTTCTTTGTACATAAGCTCAACCTTAATCTATACAAATTTTACTCCCTCTAGGATGCAGTATGGATACTTCATCAACAAAATATCCTTGTATCTACAAAATGTTCTACTTTGCATATATACACAACATCAAAAGAAAATATATCTTACAACAAAAACCAAACATAGCTCACTTGGATGGAAAAATGTTCTTGTAGATTGACTTGAGTTGGATCAAGTTGCTATCCCATTGTTTCTTTACAGTGGTCAAGGTCTAGACTTGAGAAGTTAATTGCATATATGTGTCTTTTGCTTCCTCTAAAGAGGATGGTGTCTTGTATTTCTGAAACACACCATTAGCCTCCACTATAAGTCTAGTGAGTGAATCCAACCTTAGGCTCACTAATTCTCTCAATTGCTTCACTTGACCTTTAAACTACTCCCTTTGATCTTGCAATTGTTGTATCTAGGAATGAATACTTTCCACTTGTGCCCTTATGGCACCATCACTATCCTGTATAGGATCATAAGTTACAACCACATAAGTGATTTGTATTTCAATTGCATTGATTTTATCATTTATGCTCTTTGTTGTAGGATGCCATTTGAGATAGAAAACATATAAAACTTTTGCTTCCTCCAAGCACATCTAAATATCTTTGATACAAGATTGTACCTTGGTCAATGCACTGTCACACTTTCCAAAGTCATATGCCAATCTCTTTTCATTGAATGTTTGGTCTACCTAATTTTCCAAATTAGATGAATGTCTCAAAGGACTCCATTATTTTCTTCATCTATTATGTAGGGGGAAATGATGAATCCCTTTTTCCTTCGATAGTTTCTCTTCCAACACTTTCATTTCCTCTTCCAAAACTCCTACACTCTCAACCTATTATTGTAGAAATTATTGCCTTGATGTGTAGTGGAGTACATCACCAAGCTTCAACTTATGAAGGGGAGACATATCGAACAAATTGACTTGTCCATTAAAAGTAGGAACATGCATCAAATCTGGAGACACCATCATTTGAATTTTCATTTCTTGTGCCAAAAACTCTTTGATAGATTCAATCAAAGAGGAATGCACTAGTATAGAAACAACAATATATGATTAAAAAAATTACTAAAAACTACATATAAATGACTAAACATGATCACATGACCATTAGTAGTTTATTGCCAATCATTTATAATGTGACCAAATTGATGACTAAATCATTTTTAGTTATTTATTGGTTGTTTTGATTGATCGATTTGGTAGTATATTTAGTCATTGATTACTATTATATGGTCACTTATTTAGTCATTTTTTATTCACTAATATATTTAGTCGTTAATTTAGTCACTTGTTAATTGGTCACTTATTTAGTCATTTTTATTCATTGATTTTTGTCCATTGGTAGTGTATTTAGTCATTAATTTTAATCATCATTTTGATCAATTTGGTAGTTTATTTAATTATTTTTGTTCACTAATTTCTGTTAACTGGTATTATATTGATACATTGTTTATTAATTGCGTAATAATTATATTTAGCCATATTTATTTGTTGATTTCTATCAATTGGTAGTTTATTTAATTGTTTTTTTTCACTTATTTATGTGTGTGTGAAATGTGCAAATTGTTAATAAATCAACAAAAACCTTAATGAAATGAATTATATCAAAGATTTGAAGCAAGCAAACTACTCCATTTTGCAGCTAAACAAGTCTTTTAAGAACATCTCATTGTCCTCTATTCTCAAGGATTTATTAAACCATTTGGCCCTCATATTTCTATGTGCACTATGGTTGTTAAAATGACAAGTTGAAAAATGAGATAATATTCAACATGCAAGCCAATTAAGTTCCTACATGAAACTATATGATGAAAATGATAATGGATAATGGTGTTAGATTATACAATGTAAGTGCTATGATATGAAGCTAAGATGATTCTACATATGCTCAAATGCTAACTATGAATATGCTAATCTAAAATGCAACTATGAAGTAAAGTGTGATTCTAAGATGCAACTATGAAACAAAACATGATATGAAATGTATCTATAAGACTCCAAAATGCTCCAATGCTCAAATGATATTCTTGCATGATAACTCTACTCAAATGTGGATGCAAAATACAATGGCAAAGGGTTGTATTTATAGGCTTTTCCAAGCATCTTGTGAGGTGGCAACGATCGACAGTCTAGATTCAAACAAGAGGGATGAACGGTGGAGATGAAGAGAATCAAGAAGGTGTCCCCTTGACCAAAGACAACATGCCAAATGGATGGAAGAATCAAGTGTGTGAGAGAAAGACCATGTGTTTGAAAGTTTGTTGAAGAAGTGTGTGAGGAATAAGCCATGTGTTTGAAGATAATTCTAATTAAAAATTAGAAATTATTTAATTTCATGTGACTTGGTGAGGTGGCATGAAAAATTGTAGACATGTGCTTGAATTCCTAATTTGGGATTAGTGAGAATTAATTAAATAAAACAAACTTTAGAAATTTGTTTATTTAATTAAATTAGAGAATGAGATTTTAGATTTGGAGAATTAAAAGATATGAACTATATAAATAAATTGAGAATTTATTTATAAGTAGTTGAAATATTAATTGAATAACTAGTATTTAATTAATTAAATGTCTTGACTGATTTTAGGTGTATACATTTTTCCCCTCTTTGAAGTAATGTGTTTACATGTTGCTGCAAAGAAAAAATTGATACTGATGTCGATAAAAAAAATCGATGCCCTAGATGTTGATTTTCAGGTGATGACGGATATATGCCCCCTCGGGAGATAAATTGGTGAATTTTGGAATTTTTAGGATTTAAAAAAAAAAAAAAATTGATGATTTTTCGATGATGATCTCAAAATTTTGTGCTTCAGAAACAATTTATCTCCCGAAAAATGATGTAAAAGTCAACAGGTGATAATTTGATTAATTAAGACCCCTTTGAAAAATAAAAATAAAACAACCCCATAAAATGCCACTTAATTAACCTTTAAAAGGTTAAAAAGTTGATTAGAAAGTTCATTTGTGCATTTTGCAATTTGAAAACTTTGTGAGTGAGAGGGATTGAGCAAAATTGGAGCAGAGTGGTGATCCTGTACCACACACATTGGTTCGAGTGAGTCAAGTGTCACAATCACCCAACAGCGTACAGACCTCCAGTGAGTATCCCAAAAACTGCCTCATATTTTGTGCATTTAATTTTTCCCTCCCTTTTTTGTTTGAATTCTGTTTTGAAATGTTTTAGTGCATTGAGATACCGAAATAGTGCATGCATAGTCTGTTTTAGCGCATTGAATAATCTAGTGCATAGGGAAAGGGATGTAGCACATAGGGTTAATGAAGTAGCACATAGGTTAGATTAGCATGTTGGTGACCTAAAGTAGTGCATTTATTAATTGTTTTAGTGCATAGAATAGTCTAGCGCATAGGGCAATTAGATTAGCGCATTGATTAAATGTATTAGCGCACCGAGTAATTCGACGCATCAAGACTCTATTCCAACGCATTGGTGAAATGTTTCGGCGCATAGAGTAATTCAGTGCATTGAAGGTCTGTTGTAGCACATTGATGAATTTCTCTAGCGCATAGAGGTTTTTGGCACATTTGAGCACTCTTTTGGCGCATTGGGTAAATTTGATGATTTTCTTGTTGAGACTTCTTGATTTCGATGATGTTGATAGGTTAGATGTCCATTGATCTCATGATAGGTGAGATTCAAGGATAGGATAATGATAATTGACCTCATAATAGGTGAGGATCAATTATAGGTTGATTGATTTGATAAATCGCATGATAGGTGAGGTTGAATATATTGATGAACCTCATGATAGGAAAGGTGCATTGATTGATTTGATAAACTTCATGATAGGTGAAGTTAAAATTGATTGATTTGATAAACCTAATCATAGGTGAGGTTGAATTGATTGATTTGATAAACCTCATGATAGGTGAGGTTAAAATTGTTTGATTTGATGCTCAGGAGATTTGATCAAAGTCTCACCATAGTTGATTAGATTGATTTGGATTGATTGATTGATGTCGGTTGATGTTGGTTGATTGATTGAATGAATTGTGATTTTGTGATGATAGGAGCCTTTTACTAGTTTATAGATTAGAGAGTGGTTCTCAAGGACATGGGACTTGATTCGTCATCTGACGTAGCCTAAGATAACTATTATTGTGCGATGCAGTTTTTCGTCATTGCTTGATATGCCCTAGATTAGGGTGAATAGGGGTTTATTGACAGTGTTAGTAGAGAGGTGGCACAACAAGCACAACACTTTTCATTTTTCAACTGGTGATATCACAGTGACTCTCAAGGATGTGTATCGGATTCTACAGATTCCTATGGTTGGAGAGCTTGTTATATATGATGCACATGAGTAGGGTGGGATTGATGCACTGCACGGTCAAGTATTTTAGGATGACCATATATGTGGGTATGAGATTATGTGGAGGGACATGGTCGATGCATACACCACGTTTTCATTTGTATTAGTTGGTTTCATTGGAGGGTTCCTTTGTCCTAACCACAGGTCAAAGGGACTCTCAGTTGGATGGGGTAGGATCTTGGAGAGTATGATTGTTCATGGGATGAGATATGTGTGGGGTTGTTTTATGCTAGCCCATCTATACCATGATTTTCACCAAGTGGTTTATCTGCACAGGTCCAATCTATTAGCAGGAGGCACATTGATCTAGGTTTGGGCCTGGGAGCATATATAAGTTCGTCGGCCAGTGGGAGATAGACAAAGGCCAACCATGAGGCCCTATGTTCACATCTATGCAAGTCGACTTGCTCAGCTTAGGCTGGGCAAGCTAGAGTATTGGAGGAGGACCCTGGATGATTTGGAGTCAGTTGTATGGAGGCCCTATGTTGAGTGTGAGTAGTGGCCAGAGGATGAAATGAAGATGCCATATTTGTGTCAATCAATTTATCTAATTGGTTAGACATTATCGAGAAATTCATGCTTTTGAGGGTACTGAGACAGTATGGTAGGGTCCAGGGCATGGACCATTATGCTTGGAAATGGCGGGATGCTACAGAGTGGGGACCAGTGTTGTCCTATGATGCAACAGTTGAGCATTTCTAGGGCTTATAGGTCGTCCTATGGGATGTTCATCTAGATATCACTGATGCTCTGATATCAGTGGAGTATGCTTAGTATATGTTTACTCATCCCTTCCCATGGATTATGATTCCTGATGATCCAACACCTTTGTTAGCAGAGGAGGAGGTAGGAGGTCATGGGTGGAGGCGACAGAGAGAGGAGGTGGAGGAGGAGGGGGAGGAGGAGGAGATCAATGAGGAGAGTAGTGATGATGGTGATGGAGATGGAGAGGAGAGTGATAGGGGTGATGATGGAGGTGATGGGGGAGGAGGAGGGCTAGGTCCCAATACCAAAGAGATGAGAGTGCCTCTCAAGAGGTGATCATTAGTGGCCCCATCATAGCAGTGGGTATAGATCATACTACCATCACAGTAGCAACAGATGTAGATTGTTGCATTATAGGTGTAGGTTTAGATGTTGCAGGGATAGTTAGAGTAGGTACAGGCTCTTCTGACACAAGCATAGGGGTAGGTGTAGATTTTGGCAACTGAGAGGGATGCTGCTAGGCAGCAGGTGTAGTAGGTGCAGGCCCAATTGGCACAGATACAAGCCCAAGTGTAGGGATAGGTGTAGGGATAGATTATCGCATTGACCATTAAGAGGGATGCCCTAAGATAGTAGGTGGAGCAAGATGAGGCAATTATCGAGAGCCGACAATAGGCTGCAACAACTGTAGGTACATCAGATTATTTCAGAAAGATTCACTGCACCACTCAGGCGGTCGAGTTCTATAGGGGCTGATATCATGAGGTGGTTCCTCCAGAGCGGTGGGAGAGCTTTGCACAGTCTCAGTTTGGAAGGTCTTAGTTTTGGACTATTACTGTGGGTGTTACATAGCCATTACCTAGAGATCAGAGAGATCTTGGTGCAGGTCCGTCGGGTGCGGGTCCATCGAATGCAGGGGGAGGTACTAGTCTAGGGATGCTAGTACCATCTGGGGGGAGCACGACATAGCTCCTAGTTTATGATTTTTTGATGTATTTTTGGACATGTATGCACTCTTTATTTAGTTGATACATTGATGATGAACCTCTTGTTGTCAGCCTTTATGATACACTACCATTTTTTATATTGATTTATCTCTTCATACCTTTGGATATCCTTGTACACTTTGACATTATGATTTTGAGGTTATATGATATGCGGCGATGATTATGATCTATGTGTCTATATGATGTTATATGATGGATGTCTATTATACATTTAACTTCTATGTTATGATGATGATCATGATGATTATGATGGACGAATTTAATTTCTATTATTTATGCTATGTGATGTTCTGATGGTATGATATACTATGGATCCAAATGATGATGCAACTGATGTGTTATAAGATTTATGAATGAGGCCTATAGGATGCCTATGATGGATTATTATGCCAATGATATGTGATGCATTTGATGTTTTTGTACTTTTTTGATGCAGATAAATGATGCCATGAATGGATGAATGTTAGATGAAATGATTGTATAATGGTACCTAGTTCTATGTGTTTTATGATGTTTATATGATGATGATGGATGATCCTATATGCTTTATGGATTTATGCAAATGATGTTTTATGCTATGTGATGTATGCAAGGATGATATGATAATGTGTGATTTTGTGATATGCTTTATGGATTTATGCAAATGATATTTTTTACTACGTGAGATGGATTTGATTATGCCAATGATATGTGAGGATGTGATGTTCATATTGATTATTTATGGTTGTAATGATAATGGGATGTAATGATGTATTATGTTTTGTAATGATGATATGGTTATGTGATGCAAATGATTATGCTTAACTGAGTTTGTAATGCTTCGAAACTTCTATGGTCTCAAACTAAAATAAGTGAATCTATCGAACTTCCAAGAGCTGTGGGAAGGTTGTTGTCAGTTGATTCTTTGTTAAGCTAAGCTTCACATAAAACTTGACATATTTCCAAATTCTTTTGGAAATCTAAAGAGACTCACTGATTTAAGCTTATTGAACTACTTTCTTAATGGAACTATATGAAATCATTTTGATTATGTAAATGAGATGCGATGCCCATATTTTTGTGTTTTTTGATGCAAATATTATGATGTGATGTATGGATGGATGGATGATGTGATATTTTTTTCCAATTTATGCAAATGATGATGCAACTGATGTGCAACTATATGAGAATGATATGTTTTTGGTAATGTCAAGTGTGCTCAATCCATTAGTGCAAGAGATAACATCATTGTTGCAAATTTGGAAACCCCATAAATACAGATGCAAACTAACATGGATGCAATCTACTCTAACCATGTAGATCTCATATGCAAGACTTTCCATTCATAACAACCGATTTGTTATGCTTTTTATCATCATTGAGCCTTTAAAATGTTGAAAGTGAGTATAAGCATCGATGACATATTTAGACCATGATGACCTGAGTACTACTTCCATGATGTTTGACAGTGCAAGTTAACACAAGCATCTAAGTATAATTAAACTGAGATGACCTGAGTATTTCTTATGTAAAAAAACAAGAGTTAACCATTTTCCTATGCAAATTTGGAATGTCATTAGTGATACTTTGTAGAGCACGTCCCACGACAATTTGCATAGTAATAATGATCAGCTCATAGACAACAGACAAAGAAAAATCATACTCCTTCCTAACTCCTCTAGTTCAATACATCATCGAGGTGCTCTAGAGATATGATAGCAAAAAACAAAGTATAACAATTGAACATTTGTGTTTGATGTGATAAACCCATGATTCAGAAAGAACATCATCGATTTGAAGCGTGCTTTTGGTTTTATTGATTTGGCTATCTGATTTGGATGGCTGATGTGTTTTTGATGGTGGTTGATGTTCAATGTTGAGTTGCACTATGATCATTGTTTTGGGTTGTGTTGTACTACTATTTTTTTTCTATTGGTTCAAGCTCCAAGTTTATTGCCCCCAGTGAGTTTAGGATTTTTCCCCCAATCTAGGGTGAGAGACAACCGTGATGCTAGGATATGTACATGAGGCTTTCCGATGATAGGAAAATAGATGGAGAAAGAAAATGGTCAGCATGTTCAAATAGATGGAAAAGCTAGTCCATCACAAATAGCACTTGTTTCCAGGTTTTTGCTACTTGCTTTTATTGCACTTTTTCAGATTTTCAGATTTTTTTGATTTTTCACTTTTTTGGTATTTTTCTCTTTTTTCTCTTTTTTCTCTTTTTGATCTTTTTTTGTTTTTTTGTTTTTATTTTTTGATCCTTTTTTTTTTTTTGTTACCAAGACACCTGTTTGCCAGGTTTTCATCAAGGCAACCATTTTTTAGGACATTTTCTAATTTTTTGGTTTTTTTAAGGACTTTTTTCGATGCACTGGATGATTTAGGTGTAGAACCTTTTGAGATACAAATTGTTGAGGGGTTCATCAAAAAAATCCCCTTCTGGTGTGGACAACTGATATGCTTCTGATCCAAAGGTTGAGACAATGACAAAGGGACCTAGCCAATTTGGTTCAAATTTCCCCTTCTTCTCTGGATCTTGTTGTTTATGGGGGTTCTCTTTTAGGACTAAATCACCGACCTAAAATGTTCTAGGCTTGAACCTATGATTTTAACTTCTGGATATCCTCTGTTGGTATGCTTTCAAATGGTCCACTGCATGTTGATGATGCTCATCCAATAGTTCCAATTCCTATAACCTAGACACTCTATAATCCTCATCTAAAATGATCCCTTTTAGTGAAACCCAAAGTGATGGTAGTTCAACCTCAATAGGTAGAATGGCCTCTGATCCATAGACTAGGGCATAGGGTGTTAGTCTTGTCAGGGTGCGGATATTGGTTTTGTAAGCCCTTAAAGTAGGTTTTAGTTGAACATGCCAATCACATCCAGCCTCATTAACAATTTTCTTCAAGATTTTTAGAATAGTTTTGTTTGAGGTCTCTGCTTGGTCATTTCCTTGAGGATAATATGGTTTAGAAAATTGATGTTGGATTTGAAACTTCTCACAAAGTTCTTGGACATCTTGATTCTTAAAAGTTCTATCGTTGTCAATGATAATGGATTGAGGGATGTTGTATCGACATATGATATAATTCAAGATGAATGCTGAGATTTTCTTTCCTATGATGGTGGTTAGGGGAACCGCTTCAATCCAATTTGTGAAGTATTCCATGGTTGTGATGATAAACTTGTGTCTGTTGGAAGAAGATGGATGAATCTTCCCTACGAGATTCAGTCCCCACTGGAAAAAGGGCCATGTTGATGCAAAAGGTTGAGGTTCTTGTGCTAGTGCATGGATGAGGTTGCCATGAATCTGACACTTTTTTCATTTCTTGACAAACTTAAAAGAATCCCTCTCCATAGTCAGCCAATAATATCCCAAACAGAGGAGTTTCTTGTCTAAGGTTAAACCACTCAAATGAGTTCCACAAACACCTTCATGAACCTCCCGTAAAGTCATTTTAGACTCATCACATTCTAGATATCATAGGAGAGTTCGGTCAAGACCTCGTTGATAAAGGACATCCACGATAAGGGTATGTTGGGTGGTTTGACAAATGAAGTTTCATTTTTTATTGTGGGATAAGTCAGGTGGGAGGGTGTTGTCATTCAGGAATGTATAGATTTTCTCATAGAGGGAAGTGTCAACCTCATCCAAATGGTAGATAACTTGGGATTCAGGGTTGTCATAGGATGGCTTGAACAGTTGTTCCACCATGAACTCAAAATGAGTTCATTTCTTTAGAATCTGCAAGAGAGAAGCAATGGTCACCATGGCATCAATGACTTTGTTGTCGCTTTGAGGAATCTGCTCAAATATTATTTCCACAAAGTACTTTTTGAATTCATCAACCATTCTTTTGTATAGCATCAACTTGTCATCCTTTGTTTGATAATCATCATTTACTTGATTAATGACTAGTTGTGAATCCCCATAGACATGTAACTCTATGATCTTCCACTCAACTGCTACTTTGATTCCAATGATCAATGCTTCGTATTCGGTTGTGTTTTGGTACAAGGAAACATCACTCTATAGGATTTGGGAATGGTATGTCCTTGTGG
This sequence comes from Sequoia sempervirens, assembly GCA_007258455.2. Classification (NCBI taxonomy): domain Eukaryota; kingdom Viridiplantae; phylum Streptophyta; class Pinopsida; order Cupressales; family Cupressaceae; genus Sequoia; species Sequoia sempervirens. Next base: position 287,401,661 of record VDFB02000008.1, read on the forward strand.
TGAGATAAACAAGATTCTAGCACCTGATCCATGTTGTGTATAAGAGCCATCAAAGTACAAGACCCATTGTTGTGTTGATACTGTTAGGACATCAACATCTGGAAACTCAATGTTCATTGGATGATTGTCCCACAATGGTGATTTAGCTAACTAGTTTTCTATTGCTTGTCCTTTGATTTCCTTCCTATCAACATATTGGGTGTCAAATTCACTAAGCATCATGACCCACTTAGCTAGTCTTCCAATTAGATTAGCTTTGCTAAGAAGGTATTTCAGCAGATCTATCTTGGCTATTAACTTGATGGTATGATTTAGCATGTAGTGTCATAATTTTTGGGTAGCGAACACTACTTCCAAGCAATCCTTTTCAATGAAGGTGTAATTGATCTCATAGCCATTTAAGGTTCTGCTGATATAATAGATTGCCCTTTCTTGTCCCGTTGAATCCTCTTGTGCTAACAAGGCTCCCAATGATATCTTAGCTTTTGCTATGTATAATAAAAGTGGCTTTCCTTCTGTTGGTGGTATTAAGACAGGTGGACTCATTAGATATTGTTTTAATTGGTTGAAGGCCCCTTTGCATTGCTCATCCCATCAAAAGATACATTCTTATGTAGCAAGTGAGTGAAAGGTCTTGTCTTCCAGTTGTGAGATAAATATTTGGATTGATTGGAATCTCCCTTGCAAAGATCGTAGCTGACTGATGTTCTTGGGTGGTGGCATCTCCATGATGGCTTTGACCTTTGCAGGATCTAACTCAATGCCATTTTTTGAAACTATGTATCCCAAGAGTTTGGCTGAAGTCACCCCAAACACACATTTTTTTCGGTTTAGTTATATATTGAACTTTTCCAATCTGGTAAATATTTTATCTAGGATCTCTAAGTGTCCTTCTTTGGTGTATGATTTGGCTAAAAAATTGTCCACATAATCTTCCATGAAGGTGTGCATCATATCATGAAATATTGTCATCATGGCTCACTAGTAAGTAGCTCCTGCGTTCTTCAACCTGAATGAAATGACGTTCCAACAAAAGGTTCCCCATGGACATGTGAAGGCTGTCTTATATTGATCTTCAGGTGCAATTTTGATTTGATTATAGCCAGAAAAACCATCCCTGAGTGACAACATACCATGTATTGTTGTTAGGTCCACAATGATGTCAATGTTGGGTAGGGGAAAGTCATATTTTGGGCAAGCCTTGTTGAGATCCCTAAAATATGTGCATATCCTGATGCTCTTGTCTTGTTTTTAAATAGGCACAATATTTGATATCCATTCCACATGGTCAATTGGTCTAATGAACCCAATATCCAATAACTTCTTCAGTTTTTCCTTTACCAATATGGCAATATGCGGATACATTTTCCATAACTTTTTCTTGACTAGTTTTACCCCTGCTAGTAATGCTAAGTGATGCATGATGAGTTTTGGATCAATCCCTGGCATGTCGACATATGACCAAGCAAAATTGACTTGTCTTTCTATGAAGAATTTGATGAAGTTTTGTTTTTCTTGATATGTCAAGGATTTTGCTAGATGGGCAATCTTTACTGTTTCTTCATTACCGATATTGATAGACTAAGTAGGTTCAACCAATACTTTAGATCATTCCTAAAAGTGTTCAGGGAGTGTGTCAAATCTTCCATCCTTCAATGCCTCAGAGAGATTTTTTCCGTTGGATACACTCTTTATTTTTACTTTTTCTAGATCTGATACTGCCATTGAATGGTTTTCACCATCAGATCTATTCCCTATATTATTCATTTTGCAGTTGGAAAATTTGACACTCTCCTGTTTGGAAGCTTCATTACAATCTTCAATGATGGAATATGTTTTGGGATTGGTGGAACAGAGGAAGTTGACAATGGCCTCATCATTTGAAAAGATGGGGATATCAAATGAATCAGTTTGATCTCAATCTATGAGGTCAGGATGTACCAGGGGTAAGGGATTGTTGGATTGGCTAAGGTAAGATGTAGTAAGGGTACCGATGGTAATGTCTTTGGATTGTTCAATAGTGAAATCAATTTCTATAAGGTAACTCTCCTTTGAATTATCTGTTTCGCTCCAAGTCTGGTTGTCTTTGCTGGAGTCATCAATATGTTGTGATCCTATTTCAAGTAGTTTGTAACTTGAACTTTGACCCTCCTCATGTATGGGTGTATACTTTTGTACCACATCAATTTCCTTATCGTGACAAGACTCTTCAAATAGCAAATCCCACTCATATTCATTTGAATCAGTTTCATGATCATCACTAGCTTGTAGTATTAGGATTCTTTCAACAACTTGTTGTCTTGTTTCTTCTCTTGATTCTTCTTTATACCCCAATCCTATTTTATCCTTGGCTTGCATTGTGATAGGTTGTATCGGTTCTATGATGCCTTCTTTCCTTTTACCGATAGGACCTTTTCCCTTGTATCCCATTTTTTCTAGGATGGTCTTTCCTTTTCCATATTGCTCTATTTGCACACTTGAGGTGGATGCTTGTGATGATTCTTCATATTTGTATAACCAGTTTAAGATCTCTGTGTCATCTAACTCATCCATTAATGTGCCTACTCTTACAAAGGTGTCATCAAATAGTGTGGTGGGTTGTGATGATTGTTGTCTTGATGTTGATGGTTGTCCATGTGATTTAGGAGAAGAGGAAAGTTGTGATAAACATAAGGATTGCTCAAATGAGTATTCCCCCATGCCTTTTTCTTTCAATTGGATCTTGGCCACTTGTTTCAATAAGGACTCAAGTAGACTTTCCTAATCTTGTGTAGTAGAACTACCGACACCTTTTTATTTTGATTGATCCTTTATCTCGGGCTGGTTTGACGAAGAATTTGATGTACTTTCTTTACTTGAGGGAGTGGAATTATCGATACCCTTATCCTTTGATTGGTCCTTTTTCTCAATCCACTTTGACAAGGCATTTAGTTGTTTCCCATCATTTGATGAACCATGAGTTGGAGCTTCCCTGTTGTGTGGTACAAAAGCATCTTGGGTAGTCTTGAGGGTGTTACAATATTGGGGGTTGTTTGAGTCAGCTGCAATAGTGATTTCCTACCCATTGAAAGGGAAATTCAAACACTGGTGATATGTGGATGGCACTGCTTGCACATCATGAATCCAAGGTCTTCCCAAGATTATGTTGTATGTTAACTCTTTATCTAACACTTGGCATACTATATCTCTAACAATTGGTCCCACTTGAATAGGTAGCACTATCAACCCTTGTGAAGATCTCTCGTCGTCATCATATGCTTTTATTGTCATTTTCCTTCTAGGATCAATAACATTTTCTGAATAGCCTAATGCATGAACAAGTTTCAAAGTACATATATTCATGCCAGCTCCTCCATCTATTAGAACAAGTTTAACGTGGTGTTTGTGGATCAAGACCTCAATGTCTAGGGCAACGTTGTGTGGATGGTTGATAGATACATCATCATGTTTAGAAAATGATAAGCAGTTTGGTGGCGTCAAATGTCCCACCATAGTCTGGAATTGGAAAACCTCTAGATTGTTTGGTAACATGGTGGTGACTAGAGCTTGTTCCAAGATTTCCTTGTGAGTAGGTGAAATCTTGAGAAGTTCTAATATGGATATTTGAGCCGATATTTTCTACAACTGATTAACGATGTTATACTGAGTTGCACGGATAGCAGTAGTTGCTTTTGACGTTGAAGGGGTAGCTCTTTTCAATGTTACCTTGGCTTGTCCTCGTGTGATTGCATTGATCGGTGAATTATTTTGTCCTTCCCTGATTTTGATAACATTGATTTCATTGTCATCTGTAATAATGTTGTTGATCAAATTTTTGGGCACAAGGTCATTGATTTGATGTGAGGTAGTGTCGATATCATGATGTCTATTTTCAATTGCAATGATGTTTCATTCATGTTGAATGGTGTTGTCATTTGTTGGGTTATCAATTGCAATAAGATTTGATTTGTCATGGGTTTGATCATCAACCACCTCAATATGCAAAATGGTTGTATCATAGACATAGTTTATGTTTTTTCCTTTGGTATTTGAAGAATAAGATTCCCCTTTTTTGTAGTTGGGTAGAGGGTTCTTGAATGCCCCATGATCATTGTTTATTTGGGGTCCTTCTACAAATATCATCTTGTTGTCAATTAAGTCTTGTATCAAGTGCTTCAATTGCATGCGGTCATTGGATTTATGCCCTTTGTTGCGATGAAATTCACAAAAATGAGCATCATTCCACCATGCAAGCTTGACTTGTGGCTCCCAATTTCTTGCCTTTGGTAATGTTATGACCTTAGCTTCGAGAAGTTCCTTCAGTGCAGATTTTGATGATTGTCCTAAAGGTGTGAACCTTCTTCAATTTGAGGATGTTCGATATGACGGTGTTCTAGATCCAGCATTACCTTGATTGTTGCTTTGGTTGACATTTTGGTTGTTGTTTTGGTTGTTGTGTGGGTTGTCAATAAAGATTTCTATCTTTTCTTTTTCGGATACAAGACGAGAATATCGTGCAAATAACCTTCTCCATTTTTGCAAGAATACATGGAACGATTCACCCTTCTTTTGTTTCAAGTTACAAAGATCTTTCATGGTGATTTCATGTTGAATGTTGTAAGAATATTGGGTGATGAACTTGCTAACTAATTCCTCAAAGGTGTTAATTGGTGGAGTGAGTTTGGAGAACCATTCAAGACATTTTCCACCTAGACTTCATGGAAATTAAATAGTCTCATTAAGTATGTTTACTCATATGCAAATTCAAGACTCATGGTTCTAAATTCCCTCACATGGTCTATCAGATCAACTTTTCCATTCTATTTGTCATATTTTGAGAATTCATAATGTTTTGGAAAGGGGACATGTGGATACTTTGATCAAATAGATATGGACAAATGTCTTGGATCAAGTATTGTTTTGAGGTTCCTCTTTGCATATCAAGAATTTGTTGTTTAAGGTTCTTCATTTGGTGAGTTAGGGAAACCACTTGTTTGGTTTCTTTTTTGGGTTGTTTTGGAGGTGCTTTCAATTGATTCACATCAAATTCTTTGGGTAATTTGACACCTTGTTTAGCTAGCATAAGGAGATACTTTTCCCCATTTATTTCAAAAATATTTTCTAAGTATTTTTGGAAGTTTGGATCTTGTTTAGCATGTTGGATATCTTCCTCAGTTATTTCTTCCCCTTCATTGTCATGGATTCCATGGAAAGAATTCTCTTCAGCTTCCACCATGGTGTTTTTTGTCTCACTGTTTTGAGTTTTGATGTTTTGAATCTCAATGATTGGAATTTCAATGGTTGGAGTTCCAAGGTTTGGCTCTTCAATGTTTTGAATTTCAAGTCCTTTTTCCTTGAGTTTTTGTTTTTGTAACCTTGTTTGAACGAGCATACAAGTGTTATAGTTTTGACTAAACTTTGATCTAAGTTTGGAAGAGTACCAAGGATTACAACTAAGTCAAATAGAATAACAAATTCTAATGAGACTAAGTTTTATTTGACTATATAGCTTTGTTTCGTGATGAAAGGATGATAAATCCTGATGATGAAACTAGGCTTAATAATCAAAGGTGTGATTAAATTTAGTGATTTTGGCACTTTGCAATGTTAGATCTTAGTTTAGGTTGGATAATTCCACTTGTAGAGGTCAATTTTAACAAGTTTAGACTCTATGGTACCTAAGGAATGATTCTAGACTTAAGAAGATTATAAAATTTTGGTTCAAACTATGAAATAGGGGACAAGTTTAACTCTTGGGTTTTGCATTTAATGGATACACTAAAACAAAGCCCATATGCACTAAAAGATTTGATAGATGCGCTAAAATAGAGGACAGATGCACTAAAAAATTGAACAGATGCACTATAAGATTGCATGAATGCACTAAAACAGAGGGTCAATGTGCTAGAATATTGCATAGATGCAATATAAGATAGGGTAAATGCACTGGAAAAATACACAGGTGCACTAAAAGATTGACTATATGTGCTAGAACAAAGGACAGATGCACTAGAGTTTTGCACAGATGTGCTATAACAGTAGTTGTATGCACTAAAATATTACACAGATGCACTAGCAAATACAATAGATGCGTTGAACTAGAAAAATGATGCAGTTTGTTGGAAATTTGTTTAATTTTTTAGATTTTTCAGTTAGAGACTTGGTTGTTTCAATGAATGTTTTTCTGATTCAAGGTTTTCACTTTCAACATGTGATATTTTTTTTTTAAATTGGTTCAAAAACACATTGGTAAAGATACATCAAGCATGTACAACTTAGGCTGTGTAGGACTATATTTGTTGAATTCCCACTTGGATTTTACTCTAGTTGTGTTTACTTATAGTGGATGATTAGATGCTTGACCCCACTAGATCCCCTCCACGACACTCACTTTTGCAAGGCAGCCAAGCATCAATACCCATGAATCTCCCATGGCATATTTCTCATCTCTACTATAAGCCGCAAGAATGTGGGACAACTTTAGAATGACCGTTCTTGCACCAACAAATAGATTAAGGATTTTGGCCTTGCTACAACAAAGGGTTCTAGTATAGGAATTCCATTTGTGGGGGATCATCCATGCAACAAGAGACCAAATTGCTACCCTTCTTGTTAGAACAATCCCTGTGATACTTGAACTTTCCCCAAGTACCCACATTTATATCCTGATTGGGAGTCACTTGGCTTTAGTGTGTTACCAGTTGGGTCGTTCCCTTGCGTGATTACTTTTTCCCACAAGGTAGGACCTCTAAGGAGAAAACAAAATTGAATGGGTTTGTCTTTTTGGTCACCGAGTTAAGGGGAGAGCATATGCCTACCATTCATCAAGCAAAAAGACATGGTGTTCTTTATCCTTCTTAATTAAGCTAGATGCCTATTTTAAGCAAAAGAAAGCATTTAAACAACTCCAGCCCCTACATAAATTATTAGTAATTTGATAAATTTTTCTTTGACTAGTGTATAAAAGTACCTGCAAATAGAAATCACAAATGAGTTCTCAGATTTTGCAATTTTAACCCAATGTGCTAAAACGTAAATGCACTACAAGAACTAACCAATGCACTAAAATAATTACTCTATGTGCTAAAAGAACAACCGAATACACTAAAGCAGATACCGAATGTGCCAAAGAAAAGATCAAATGCACTAAAACACTCCCTGTATGCGCTAGAATATTTGTTCGATGCATTGAAAGAAAGGTTGGATGCACTAAAACAAACACCAAATGTGCTAGAAGATTCTTTGGATGTGCCAAAATAGAAGTCGTATGCGCCGAAATATTTTTTCATATGCATCGAAAGAACTCACGATTGCGCTAACACGTCACATCCAACCTATTTATAAAAACTTTTCTAGAAAATTGTTAGAAATGGGGTTGGGCCCCACGGTGAGCACCATTTTATGTGTGTGTGAAATGTGGAAATTGTTAATAAATCAACACAAACCTTAATGAAACGAATTATATCAAATATTTGAATCAAATAAACTACTCTATTTTGCAGCTAAACAAATCTTTTAAGAATGTCTCATTATCCTCTATTCTCAAGGATTTATTAAACCATTTGGTCCTCATATTTCTATGTGCACTATGGTTGTTAAAATGACATCTTGAGAAATGAGATAATATTCAACATGCAAGCCAATTAAGTTCCTACATGAAACTATATGATGAAAATGATAATGGATACTATGATGAATGGATAATGGTGTTAGATTATACAATGTAAGTGTTATGATATGAAGCTAGGATGATTCTACATATGCTCAAATGCTAACTATGAATATGCTAATCTAAAATGCAACTATGATGCAAAGGATGACATAAAATGCAACTATGAAGCAAAGTGTGATTCTAAGATGTACCTATGAAAAAAACATGATATGAAATGTAACTATAAGATTCCAAAATGCTCCAATGCTCAAACTATATTCCTGCATGATAACTCTACTCAAATGTGGATGCAAAATACAATGACAAAGAGTTGTATTTATTGGATTTTCCAAGCATCTTGTGAGGTGGGAATGATCAATGGTCCAGATTCAAACAAGAGGGATGAACAGTGGAGATGAAGAGAATCAAGAAGGTGTCCCCTTGACCAAAGACAACATGCCAAATGGATGGAGGAATCTCTTGACCAAAGACAACATGCCAAATGGATGGAGGAATCTCTTGACCAAATACAACATGCCAAATGGATAGAAGAATCAAGTGTGTGAGAGAAAGACTATGTGTTTGAAAGTTTGTTGAAGAAGTGTGTGAGGAATAAGCCATGTGTTTGAAGATAATTCTAATTAAAAATTAGAATTATTTAATTTCATGTGACCTTGGTTAGGTGGCATGAAAAGTTGTAGACATGTGCTTGAATTCCTAATTTGGGATTAGTAAGAATTAATTAAATTAAAAAAAATTTAGAAATTTGTTTATTTAATTAAATTAGAGGAATATGATTTTAGATTTGGAGAATTAAAAGATATGAACTATATAAATAAATTGAGAATTTATTTATAAGTAGTTGAAATATTAATTGAATAACTAGTATTTAATTAATTAAATGTCTTGACCAATTTTAGGTGTATACAATTTCTACCTAAAAGTGTTGGAAATGAGACAATGCTTTTGAGGTTTAAACATAAAACATAGAAAAAAAATCATTCATTTCCACATAATGAAAGAGCTATTAAAAAGGAAAAATACAAAAACTTTACTGAGAAAAGGTGTTCTTATAATAGATACAAGATAGAAATATTTTTCTTTGCTTTGAAAAATGTTTTACAAAGTGTGTTTCTCAGTGTTGTGACTAAGAAAATTGAGTTACAATGCCTTTTTTTGCTTATACAGCTCCAAAATAGACAAAAAAAACTAAGATCTCTAAACAACACATTCAAACTATTGCATAAAGCAGTGGGCCAAGCTATCTAATAGATAGTACATGATAAACATCAACTATGATATTTTTTTCAAATATTTTAGTGGCCATCGTGTTAAGGTTCCTTCTTTTTCTTTTAGATGAACAACTCCATCTATTTTTTCTTCATAAGAAAGGGGTATGTTACTTGTGACCTTTAAAATATTTACATTTGCATCTCTTGTTCCTTTCAATTTGACTCCATGTACAATACATAGTGAGTGAATCTGCCTAATGCCCACAACAGTATCAAATGAATCCAACACCGCAACTTTATCCCCTTCTTGGAGATTATCAATACATTTCTGCAAAAACAAAAAAATACAAATTATATTGAGTTATGAAACATTTGATGACACATAGATAAACATTTTATAAATATTTATAAGAAACTAGAAAATAATGATAGGAAACCTGAAACCATGCACCTAACAAAGCTGCTGCATTAAAAATTTTAATGCAACAGCTTTGATCTGTGGATATTTTAATGCAAATTTGATAGGAAACAAAGATAAGAAATTTTAACATAAATATTTTCACTCTAGTGAGAGCTACTGTAACATACCTGTGATGGAGTGTACTTTTGTCACAAAACCTTCAACAATGCCAAATTTAGCATTGATCACCTGAAAAGGACAAAAGAGTTTAAAATTGTGGAACTCTAAATTTATTCTCTAGTAAAAATATAGTATTTTCATGTGTAAATATTGAATACATCTAAAATTGTATGATTCAAGTATTTAACATATTCTTACAAACCTTAGCCAAAGGAGCTAGGTAGTTAGTGGTACAACTGGCATTTGAATCAATGTTCAAATCAGATTTCTACTCGTGCTCATTAACTCCAACAAAAAACATTGGGGCATCCTTGCTAGGAGTTAAGATGACTACTTTTTTAGTACCTACCTGAGAATGACCAACAAGAAGAAAAAAATTACTATTTCCTGCTAAAGTAAAGAGTCGCCTAAAAATCATTAGTTAAGTTCAACACTCTTAACATCAATATAGAGAAAATTATTTTAAAACTTATTATTAGAGACATAACAATTTCATTAACATCCAAGGTATAGCTTGTAGGATCTATGAAACAACAAAATGACATATCTGAATTGAACCATAATGTCTACACATGAACTTTTGCTAACTTTAAGATCATCTAGAATCACATTCCTAATTCTAGAACATTAATGTAACTAACTAGCTGCTTAAAAAGAATATCAAATACCTTATATAATAAAATTATTAGAGACATGATATTTCCATGGTCCATTACTGTGCATTTTTTTCTATATCAAGAAATCGCATTCTGTGATCCAATTATCAAGTTGAAGAAATCCATCTACCAAAAGGATCTCAAAATGATACAAAATGTTGATACAAAAACACACTTACACACAGTCTTCTACCAAAAGCTTGCTAATTCAAAATTATTAGAGGTCAAAAATGGCATACCTTCAAGTGTGCAGTTGCTTTCTCTTTATCAGTAAAGAATCCGGTTGATTCAACCACATACTCTGCACCAACCTCACCCCATGGAATTTCTTCTGGATTTCTAAGGAATTGAATTGGATTAGACATGTACATAAATATGACGAGTACTCACAAAATCTGATTATGCCAGTAGTTAGTCAATGAAATATATAAAGACTCATAATAGCATACTTCATTATGGAAAGTGAAAATCCTTATAGGAAAAGAATTACCAAAAGAAAAGGATCAAAATTTCCTAAAAAAATCCCTATCTATTATAATGTCCACAAATTCATAGGTGCATTTTTAATTGGTGTGCATATCTTCTACATACATGCTTGTAAGTCTCTCTAAAGATGGATTAGTTCACACCGAGGCCTTCTCAATCATGGGAATCTAATCCCATGGACCTCATAGGTTGTTTTCTCAAAACCTAGTGCAAAGACCATTGCATCATTGTTGTTACCTACTAATTTTCATTGCATGGACTTTCCTTGCCTTGAATTGAGCAAAGAGATAAAGATGTCACAGTCATATGTCATGCAAAGGCAACACTTTGAAGGAAGATCTGATTTCATACACCTAGGAGATCTAGTGCCTCTAAACTCAACAAATACATGTTCTTCAAACATGTCGTGACAGTGCAAATTATAAAATGTTGTGATGTATCATTTGGCAAGCTAGGGTGAGTTCATTTTACATTTTATGATATCATCTTACACCTAGTACATATGATAGTTGGGGTTTGGTTATTGTGCATGTGTGATAAGTGAAGTAAGAAATCAATTGATTTGATAAAGGTATGCATGCCAATTTACCTTGAAGACATGGTTCTTTCAGTAGTTTCTAGGGTTGCATTGAAGAACATTGTAATAAGGTAATTGCAGGTATATGGGACTGTGCAAAATAAATGAATGATCTTGAGTGCAAGTTAGTGAATGCAATGAGTATCATATCAAGCATATACACAATGAAAGTGCAGTCTTAAATAGTTTTGGTGAATAAAGTGCTTGTATAAAAGCTAGCCTTGAGAGGAGCATGTAGCTTATAACACTGCCACACAAATGATACTAAAGGGGTAGGGTTTTGATAGGAATCAATTAGCTCCCTATAAAAGTAAGCAACTAGGGGATTTTTTGTGAGCTTCACGAGAGATTGAAAGATAGGGAGTTAGACCATCTTATTTCATTATCAATATGAGGTTCAAATTCCAAGACAATTAGTATTAGTTAAAATTTAATGAAGCCATGCTCAGATTTTGTGCCTAAATAGAGGATCTTTTATGAGAATTGCACAAACAAGTATTGGAGATAAATACAGTTTCAGTGTCCATCATTTAAATCCTTTTTGTTTGAAAAGATCATCATTTAAAAAATGATAATAAGGATAGACTTATGCAAAGGATGTTATGACTGTGCAAGGATTCAAAGTGCAAGGTGGAAATCCTCTTAATCAAACTATGAATAGTGCTTCAAAGATAGGTTGTTCTTGTGAAATGACAAGGAGGTGACTTTGCACGTTGATGCCAAATGCAAGCATAACAAATATTTTTCTACAACACTAATTCAATTGATAGGAGAAGACATGGGTTGATTTAAATTACATGACCAAAAGATGACACAAAATCAACAAATCTTCTCCATCTGAATTCATCTCCAAGATTGTTGCAAGAGAAATTATTCTGAGAGATGTGAACCATTTCCATCATTTTAAATAGGGACAATATTCTTGTGGAGAATATTGGTGATGCTAAATGAAACAATCTTAAAAATAGGATTGCACTATAATAATGTTCACTACATCAAATATCCAATAATAATGAAGGGACATCCATCAAAGCATAACAACAGGTATTTTTTTGTCATATGTTGTAGTTACAAGTGCCCTGCTAGACATGCATGAAAATGTGGAAGCATAGACAAGGCAAGCGAATTGTTTCAAAAAATGCCTCAAAGAAATGTGATATCATGGAATGATGTGATTAAAGGATATGTTCAAAATGGTTTTTTCTAAAAATTCCTTAGAAAATTTTAAGAAAATGCAACCAGTGGTTGGAAAGCCCAACTCCTCAACCTTTGAAAGTGTCCTTCCTGCATGTGTACAAATTGGAGCTTTGGATGAGGATATGAACATCCATCAAAAGCATATTTGGAAGTGGATTTTTATCAAATATTGTATTTGCAAGTTCCACTTTAGATCATGAAATCCTTTAGAAAAACTTTTGCACAACCATCACAAGACTGCACGGTTGTTTTTGGGCCTTCGCGGTGATGTAGGAAAAGCATGTTGACTCAAGATGTTTTTCCTGCATCACTATGAAGGCCCAACAACAACCATGTGGTGTTGCAGTGGTTGTGCAGAAGTTCTCCCAAGTGTGCAAGTGTGATCCTAGGAGGTTGGATAACAAAAGTGAAAGAAGAGATGTTCATGATGACTGTAATCAAGCGTATAGGTGGACAGTTGTCACATGAATGTACAGTCACTTAAAATTTTCATACCATAGTCTTTAAAGTTCATCATGCAATGTGGCAACTTTAAAGGATAGTTTGAGTGCATGAATACAAGATGTGTAAAGAATGTCGTATGAAGGTGGAGTATCATTCCTAGCATAGAGGATATCTCTTTGAAGTGCATGATTGGCAGTGTTGGTTGTAGTTTTCACTTTCTTTTCTTGGAACTCTGTTAATTCATGACAAGTTATCTATGAAATTCTTAGTTTTTTGAAGCCATTAAAAGGTGTAAGATGGTAGGAGATACCAGATCATCCCTACATAGTGAAATGAAGGTGAAAGAGTTTGTAAAAGAGTAGTAATATAAACTCACTATGAGAAAGCCAAAGATATGTACAATGAGATCATCACTATGGTGATTTTTGTAAAAGGCTTCAAGTCAATAATTCAACACAAGAATATAAGTTTTTTTTAATAAAATTGAATTAGAAGGATATAACCATCCCTTGCAACATAAGGATTCAATTTTATTTTCCAGGCAAGAGGTTTTTGGTGACAATATTCAAGAGTAGAGAAATAGTGCCATGTAGTCAACAGGGATATGAAGTTATTAAGGTCACAATAAGTCTATAGGGATGCTTGAGAAAGCAGTCTTAAACCATGAAATGAACTCATTCAAAAGGCAGGGGAAGGACAGTCTGAAATACATAACATGGAATGTTATAGGCCTTCTATGAGAAATGGTATAGAAGGTAGCAGAACTATGTGTCAAAAGGACTGTGCAAGGGCAGTGATCATATAGAAATGATAAGGTTTTTTTTATGCCAAAAGACAATGAATAATTAGAATGAGTCCTATGATGAATGAGGATAAGAAGTTTGCATATGATTCATCACCATGATAATGTCAAGTGCAAGCTACATGGACAACTCTTAGCTATACCTTGGATTATGAGAGGTTCATGAAGACATGAAAGTAGAGTTTTGAAGAGGACAATGCTCTATTAAATAAAGTCATGTTACAAATGGAAAAGGCTTTCACCATGAAGGTTTCCTTGAGCATTTAATAGTGGTAAACCTATTAACAAATGGAAATGAATTATGTATAAACATTTATAAAAAGAGAGATTGCAGATAATAAAAGATGGTTATAAGACATAAAAGATGATAGCCATTTTTAATGGATATAAGGTCAATCCATATGCAAAAGATACTCTTTATGACTATAATAAATAGGACAAGTACCATGAAGCTAAGGGAAAATCAACAAGTAGGGACAGTTACTATAACCAATGGATAGTGACAAAATTTTATGAGGATAGTTAGCTCATACATGATAGTAAATATGACCTTAGTCATAATTGAAGCTAGCATAAGTGGATATCAAGTAATTGCATTGAGATTGACCTAATTGAAATAGGATAGTCATGGTTATCAATATTTATAAGACATGAAAGGACATAGCACAATTATCTTGAAGAATTTTGAATTGTCATCTTCAGATATGAATGACAGTCATGAAAGATCAATCATGAAGGATTCATGGGATATTTATAGTCACATGACGATGGGTGATAAGGGAGAACTAAAACGCTTGTTTATTTAGGTAGAAAAGGATGGATAAAAAGAAAGAGACGTTATAGTCATGATAATTTAGATAAAGAAAACATGCTATGGTAGGTTACTTTTGAACACCCACATCAAACCATAATGAGATTTGTCTCAAGCATTTATTTTAAAACAAATAGATTTGAGGACAAAACCTCATAGATTGTTAGTAACTAGAGGAAAAAACCCATACTAGTTTGTAAATGGCCAAGGATGAAAACCTATTGGCCAAAGAAGTGGTTCTCACCCACAGGTTGTGGCTAAATTTTAATGGTGGTTGACATTGGTGATATCAAAATAGTAAAACATACATATTGTCATTTATTCATCATTATTTTCCTTACAGAGACATACATATTGCCATTCATAACCAAAAAAACTCCTCATAACAAGTAAAACCCATTGAAAATTAAACAAGGAGACTACTATCATGTATTAAACATATCATGGCATGTGAGCTTCTCAAAAGGTTTGCATTGTGATATGAAAGTATCATCTATGAAGGTGGTTGTTTTCCTAATAAGAGCTTTGACTTCCTAGTTTGGGATTATGACAGGGATAAAAACTTCATGAGGAGACAAGCAAGCTCTTCCTCAAAACTTCAAACAAAACTAAAAACCCTAATGGCATAGAGTATACCTGGCAAGATGTCAGGATGAAGGGCGCTTATAGGAAAACCTTGAATATTATCTCAAGGTGGGCATGATCTATCCTCAAAACCTTGGACAATCTCCTTGTGCATGCAACATGTATCCCTTGTGAATCTCTGTAGTGTGGATGAATTCAAAGCCAACAAAGAAAGGTTTCTTTAGAGAAAACTCTATGTGCCTTTATCCTAGATCTTCTCAACAATGTGGATAGATGTTGGTGCAACCAACTGTTGGTTCTACACCATGCCCTCAAAAAATATTTGGACTTCTTCCAACTAGAAAACTAGAAAACCCCTAACCTTCCTCTTGTTATGTGGCTCAATAGACACAAGGAAATGAAAATTCTCTTTTTCATTGTTTGGCACCCAAAAAAAACCTTAGTCAAAATTTTCTTTTTCATTGTTTGGTGCCCAAAAATAAAATTAGTCTTTCACTTTCTTTTTTTATTACTTTCCACTTTATTTTCCACCTCTTTTTTTTACCTGATGATCAAATTAGTCATTGACGATGATCAAATTAGTCATTTATTTAGTCATTTTTAGCCGTGTTGCAAAAAATGACTAGAATTTAATCATTTTTAGTTATTGTGACTAAATTTTTAGTCGCATAGTCATTTATTTTCCAAATTCTACTTGTGATATGACTTCTTTGAGATTTCTTCTTTATCACTCTTCCCCTTCTCCTTTTCCTTTTACTTTTCCATCTCTTTCTCCTTATCATAGAAATCATGTTCCTCATGTAGACCGAGACACCTTTCTCTTCTTGTTGATCAGATGCAACTTGCTCATTTGTAGTCACTAGAGGGGGCTTATTAACAATATCATGCTCTGTGGCATTGGTGTTTCCTCATCAACCTCCTATGGAGAATTGGGTTCTTCAAACACTACTAGATATCAATGTTACTATAAATTCTCATGTTTCTCTTGTCAATCATAACATTTGGTGAGGAAATACAAGAACAACAGAGAGAAAATTTGAGGGAATGTTACCGAATGGAAGAATAGAAAGCTAGTGCAATGTTTTTTGGCGGTTCGTAAGTGGCTTAACTCATCTTGGTTTTGCCTCAAATAACAAATGTGGAATGTTTTAATGTCACACTAATCATATCTGTTTGGGGTTGATATTTTGTTGCAATTGGTGTGATACATATATTTCTCTATCATTGTAATCACCAACAATTTTTTTTGTATCTTGCCACTATTTTTTGCCTATCATATGTAACTACTCTACTTTATAATAATAAAATATATAGGCAATATGTCTTTTACCAAAAAAATAATATCATGCTCTACTGGAGGCTCTTGTGCATCCATATCAACTTCAATTTTCACTTCTTAAATGATCTTCTTTGTAACTTCTTATGTTTCTATCTAAATCTTCTTCCTAGCATCAGTATCCATGCTCATAAGAAGGTTTACTCTTTGCTTTGTGTGGAGCTCTTTTTATTTCTTCCAGAATATCTTATCCTTTTTTTTCTTGGGAGACAGAGAACCCAACCTTTTTGATTGTTTGATGTCTCAACTCCTCATCCACTTTGATAGCATTCTGTCTTCTTTTTCTTGAAGCATGAGCTAGGCTTTCTAGAGTGTTGATGATCTTTTTAGCACTGCAACAACTCAAACATAATACAACTATCCTATCTCTCTTGAAAGGTAGATTTCTATCAGCAAGCCTCAAGAAATAACCCCAAGGTCTCTAATGTCAAGTCTTGACAATGTAGTAAACAACTCAGTGATAAATGTGAAGATGTTGGTAATCACAAGGGTCCTTACAAACTGAATGTTGGAAGTTTCAAATACGTCAAGTATGGAAATTATATGATGCTTTGTGAATCTAATTCTAACAATATTTCAAATAAATAGAAAAATATGTAAGGTTTAAGAGAGATATTTAATCTAGTCCTAAGATCAATTGCATGAATAAAAGAATGTTCAAGATGGAGCCTTCCTCCAAAACCAATCCTTGCTTAACCAAAATAAAATTTATAGTATCACAAAGACAGTGCAATCTCCAAAGGAACTAAAGATTTTGGATTGCAAATATTCAAACATTCACAATAGAACTTAAGCACAAAATAGAGTAGGCCCAGGCTAACTTTTCACGGTAATCCACAATCAGCAATTCACCAAAAGTATGTACCGAAGATTCCTCAACATCTCAAACACTTTTTCATAAACACAAATGAACTGCAACTAGCTCAAAGCTTAATCATAAAACACTTACTCAAAAGATAATAAACTAAAGCCACAAGAACCATGCATAGGTGAAATAACACAAAGAAGAACACCAAAAGACAATTCCTTCACTTGTATTCAATTCACCAATAACTTGCAACAATTTAGGTTTCTCAAATGTAACTGTGAACGGGTGAAAATACGTGTTAGAAAATGGACAGCAAACAAAAGAGTGCAAACAACAAATATAAAAACCCTACACCTCAAGATTGGGCAAATGATTACCTTAACAAAACAAAATGGAACATTTTAGCTTGTTGATTTGTCCTTTGGTTGGCCCTTTGATCTTTGATGTAGTGTTTGCTCCTTTGATGGAAAGAGATGCAAGTGTGGATTGTGAGATGGATGGAAAATGGGTGATAATGGATGTAAATGCAAGTATTTGGCTAAGTATGGCTCAAGAGAAAAATTTGCAAGAGTTTGGCTAGCATAATGATCTCCTCCCAAAATGAGAGAAAAGAGGGGGTATTTATAGAGAATTCAAAATTCTCTAGCGAAATGGGCGGTTGGGATTAAGCCAACAAAGCCAAGATGTAGGGCTATGGTGAGTTGAGAACTCACAAGCCCTCACATTTTGACATGCGGCATGTGAAGTGGCTTAAGAAGAATGATGTGTAAATGAGGTGGAAGGAGAGTACATGACATGGAGGTACTACATAGTACCTTGGGATTTGGACAAGATCTCCTCATAAAGGAGGTTTGTGTTCCCATGTGGATGATAGGACATCTGATGAATTAAAAATTCTTCAAATATCCACATGGGAATGAGAGAAGAAATTTAAAATTCCTTGGAATGCATTGGGGGATTAAATGTGAATTAAAAATTCACATGGGGAAAGGGGTGCCTTCTCCAAAAAGAGAAAGCCTTTAATAAGGTTGACTTAGGACACATTCCATAAATGACATGGAGATTAGGTTGACCTAATTAAGTGATTAAGGTTGTGCAAGTACGTGATTAGACAAATTAATGACATATTAGAGGCAAGTGGGAAATGAGGAAGAGTTCACATGTGACTTGATGTGACAAGTCAAAGATCACATGGAGAAGAGAAAAAAGATTTAATATTCCTTGGAAGGATAAAATGAATTAAAAATTCCTTGAGAGGTTGATTAGGCTAGTTAATGAAGGATTAGAGGAGGGTTAGGTGGCTAAGAGAGATTAAAGGCCAACTTGCAAAAGTTGGAGGATGTGACACATCCTAATCAAGGATTAGGCATGTGTACATCCCTAATGAAGAGATTAGGAGAATAATTAGGATTAAGAAAGGGATGTGACATGTGAGGAATTAAATAAATGTCATATTTATTTAATTCATTTGATGAAAAGGAGGATTAAAGAGATAAAGTATTTATTTATTAATTAAATACCTTAGGGTTTTGGCAGAATTAAGGATATTAATTAAATAATAGCGATATTACTTAATTAATGCAAATAAGGGGATGTTTTAGACGAAAGGGGATAAATTTGGATAAATTAAGTGTCCAAATTTAGGTGTCTATAGTAACAGTAACAATGAATTAGCAACTATCAATTGTTCGCTCTTCATTATTCACTATCTGCTATCAACCTTAAAAATGAAGAAGAGTCCCCTTTTTATATATTTTTACAAGGCATGTCACCCCAAGAGGAAAAAATAAAATTAGGTTTCTATTAGGTTGGCCCCAAAGGTTGGCCTTACCATATTTTAAATTTCTTAATTTTAATCTTTCAATAAAAAATACATAGGTCGGACTTAAAAGGAAACTTTGCAAATACATAAAATATCATCCCCCAAAAATCCAGGCATGGCCAACTTATATCCTTAGCAAACTAGAAACAAGTATATTTTAAGAAAACTAGGCGAGGTCGTCCTCCTTATCCTTTTCTTCTTCATTTTTAGAAATATCGTTAACTTTTGCAAGCACATCTTCCAAGTTGGCTAGGTCTAGAACTGGAATAAATTTTATTCTTAACTTAATTTCCTTTAATTCATCTTCATATTTAATTGAAGGCTTTTTCCCACTCTATTTGCATTCATTGATATTTATCCAGATTGGCAATGTAGATAACTGCGTCCTCAAGTTTATCTTTAGTGATGGGTGCATTTTAAGCTAGAGAATATACCTCGTGCCACCATTTTTGCAATTAATTAACATTTAAAGTATCTACCCAAACTTTCTTCTTCCAGTGACAATCTCCAAAAATGCAACACAACTGCCATATATTTCCTTTATCTTACCTTGGATCTTTGTCATCTTCTTAAGTACTTTGATCATAAGCTCCTTTCTATAATTCCATACCTCCATCCATTCCATTGATTTAGCTATATCATATGAGGTAAATATGTTCTTAATAACTTCTTATTTAGGAGTCTCTATGATTTTCTTCAACTTAGAAATAGTGGCATCATCTAACTTTTGACAATTTGATGCAAATTGAAAAGTATCCTCCAAAAAAATGTAGCTTTCTCATAAGTACGCAATATATTTTCAATCATATCATCCCCTCTCTTACTCACACTTTCCAACCATTCTTGACTAACCTCTGTGCATGCCCTCATCCTCTCAATCTCAGATACCACCTCCTTTGACAACAAACCCTCAGAAAATGAAGCTCCCTCACTAGATTGAATTTGTATGGGATGGATCGAATGCTATACATACTTTTGTACCTCCCTCAACTATCTTTGTAGCTCCTCTTTAGCCTGGGTTTCATTGTCCAACCTCTTCAAAATTGTCTGTATTGATTCTTGGAGGTATTCCTTTTCTTGCTCTTTTGTAGTAGGGCCAAAGTTAACCGTCTACACTTTGTAATCTAAAGGCCTGAATTCATCTTTGTATTTATCAAGAGAAAGAGTAGCAATGTGAACAACCCTGTTATTAAATTCATCTCGTGCAAACTTGGAAACTGTCCTAGCATTCTTTCTCTCCTTTGGTTGACCCCAATTAGCTAGGAAATTATCCCAATTAAGAGACTCCTCTTCAATAATGATTGACTTGGGCTTTAATCTTTCTTTTAGCCAATTAGGAACATCAGACTCTACATTTTATTGAGAGACACCTTATTCTTTCTAATGATATTCAACATCCTCTTGACCTTTATCAGTTTCTTTTGTATCATGTTTATTCTCAATTTTATCTTCTTCATCAACTACACTTTCATACTCCTTCACTGGAGGTTGGGAAGGAATTTCCACTGTTACTTCTAATGTTTTCTCTTTGCTTTGCACTTCTGTAACATTCTCCTCTAATTTCTTCCTAAAATTATTCAACTCCCCACTTTTGGGCATAGGCACATCCTCATCTTCATATTCCTCTTCTGGATTTTCGAAAACATTTTCCTCAATATGAATAGTGTCCTCATCCACTGTAATGTTTTGCATAGGAGAATTAGGAGGAATATTATCTCTTGTAGTTGCTTTCTTTTCTTCTTCTTGAGCATCATTAGTAGGTGCCTCTTCATTGTCCTTCTCATGCTCACTCATCATTTCATTGTCATCTTCTACAAGGACAATTTTTTGTTTTAGAGTTTTTCTTTGCACATACACTTGAGGATTCTCTCCTGAACTTTCTACATCAACCACCTTGGCATGAGTGGTGTCCTCTTCACTAGTCTTGGAATTTTTGGACTTAGAATTAGCTATCATTTTTCCCTCAGTAATGATTCTTCTTTTTTTAGAAGGTTGGGCCTCCTCATTTCCTTCTTTAGTAATCTCTTTTGAAGGCTTCCTTGCCTTGGCAATAGGTTGCCTCTTTTCTTTTCCCTTTTCCTAATTCCTGGTTCTTCTCTTAATTTTGAATTGTGTGTCTTCTATTTCTTCCTTTGAATGGGGCCCAGAATTGTCATCATTTGTGGTATTTGTTTCTTCTTCTAAATGGGATTCAAGATCTCCCATAAAATCACAGGTGAACTTAGTGGCATTTGCCTCTAAGTCTAGAATTTTGTGTTTCACCCATAATTTAGAGTACTTCAGTATAGGAGTAGTAAGCACATTTAAATCAACTACCTCTTCTTCTAACCAATTTACTATAGGGAGTGGTTTATCCTTATATTTCTCAAAATCGTGGTGCTGTAAAAAATCCTCTTCATCATCAACCTGGTCTAGAACATTGGCTATCTTGTGAAGCCTAATTAATCTTAAGGACAATCATAATAATTTTCTTCTAATCACCTCAAATTCATCCCTACAATTAGCCCAATAGTCCTCAAGATGGTCTTTGTGATTAAATTATCTGCTATCCATCTTATGTGCTATGCCATAGGGATCAAAGTTCCCCCTATATGTATGTGAATACAGATGGAACTCAACCATTTCCTTCTCTGAATGGTGAGCATTTTGAATGGAAGGTAAAGTCACCAAACCTCCAATACTTAAAGGAAAATCCCATCCAAACCTTGTCCTATTCATGTTCTTCAAAACAGTATCAAATGCAACAACCTTCCTAAACACTTCCAACAAGATGAGTTTATCAATTGGGTACCTTGGGAGCCTAAAGGGTACTGTTGGTGAAACATGCACTCTGAGATAAGAAAACCTTGGAAATTGGATGAACCAATAACCATATTTCTTTATTAGATCCATTGCATCTACATAAATCCTAACATGGAGTGCATCCTAAATCATCCTTGTGATGTACATAAGAAAAGCATGATTGGCCCTTCTATAGTTGGAAGTGTGAAATTGTAGTTGAGGGTACACATCAAAAATTCCATATTTTCCCAAAACTCCTGTACAACTCAAACCTCTGTATTTTTTCTTTCTAGCTAGCAAGTACACAAGGTATGAGGTCATGGTAAACTTCTTTGTGTCTTGCACATTCCCCAACTGCATATCCAATTTGTCACTTATGATTCCAGCCCAATGGTAATGCACCCCCTTTACAATATGTGATATGCCATAAAACATCCACTCTTTGAACATGAAAGATTCATCCAATCCCATGACTCTCCCCAAAAGGGTGATCATATCATTATATTCTTGTTAGAAATCAGCTCTATATAGCTACTTGGGCAACTTGGAGTAATGCAACTTTATTTTTTCAATCCAATTACTATTCATCATATCCAAAGCTTTTTTGGGATCCTTCTCATAGAATTCATGATCTTCCTTTATGCTTATCCTTACCAACTTATGATGGGAACCAATGTTGAAAGTTCCTGCTATGAACTCCTCAGCTATGTTTCCTACTATTCTTCCCTGAGGGCCCACAATTATTCTCTTATTTGAATCATAATGCTTGGCACATTCAATAACAAGTTCAAGACATTGCATCGAGGGTGGAAAACCAGTAGCCTAAGATAATCCTATATTAGTAATTACTTGAGCAAGAGAGGTTTGTGCATCACCAAACATTCTTTGCTTGAAATCATTATAGTCCATGTGACCCATATTGGTGTCTCCAACCTTGCTCCATGTGGAAATGATTTGGTCTTTGGCTTTATCCCCTTAAAATCATACTTCATCTTTCCTACTTTGGTTAGAGGACCCTCCTTGGTAGGTTCAGTTGACTTTTCCTTAGACTCTACCCCTTTGTTGGATTCACCCTACATCTGGTTCAAGAAAAGGCCACAATAACCACATTGTTGAAGGAAACTAACCACTACAACCTAATTACATCTTTCAAATGAATTATTGAAATTCCCATACAACATAAAATTATCACCATGATCTCAAAAATCAAGTTTAAATTTTTGAAAATACATCTTAAGAAACCTCAGGTTTATCCGCCTCCCATGTATTTTAGCGATGCAATCACCTTCAAGGAATCTTCCCTCGAATGGATTCCACAAAATTCTAGAGGCTTGGGAAAATCTCCCATAGATGGATTTTAATGAAAGTTCACATACTTAGCCAAATCTTAGTTTTAACACCTCTAACCTCAAGAAGGATCATCAATCAACATTCCTCAAGATTCGATCAAAATTACCATTTACGTTTTTCAACCTCGAGGATTTTCGCTAGGAATAGATTCGGGGAAATCCAAGGTCAAGGGATTTTTGTGATGGAACTGAATTTTGGAGAATCCACCCTCAGACGGATTCCATGACAAACATGAGGCTCAAGGAAATCCATGAAGGATGAAATTTTGTTAAGGAAAATATTTTCAGGTTTTTTCATCAACGACGGATCTTTAGGAAGTTTTTCCTTATCATTTATTTCTTCAAAACCATGAACTTGGTGACATTTTCATCATTCCTAATATGCCCCAAATTTAAATCTCTTGAATCTAAAAAAAGGTTTGGTTTGGATGCAAGTATAATCATCATAATACAAAATATTTTAATACTCACTCAGCCATAAACAATTTGATCACAATCAATTCCTTCAAACCAAAACTAGGGTTCATGAGCGATCATGTTTCATAGTTTCAACTCACATATCTAGGGCATCAATAAATATTTTAATCTCAGTCACAGGTTCACATCTCATGAGTGATATGAAATTGGAATTCAAAGTTCCCCAATTTCATCGAAAACAAAGGTGCCCTAATCTAACATTGATTGCCAAACTCGAAGAACCCTAGCTTAGGATCGAATCACTAATTCATTTGAGCTCAGAAAGATGAAAATTAAAGAAATAAACCTCGAGGGAAAAATCCAATACTAACAAATCAAAATAAATTCACCAAAGATAATATCAAATGCAAATGATGAAGCAATCTTGAAATCTAATGGTAATTCGAAATAAAAGTAATGCTTAGAACGTACCATTGAACCATCGAGAAATTTCAATAAATCCAAAAGAAATTGTGAAAACCCTACCTCTGATCTTGCAAATGTGAAACAATGGAAAAAATATTCAACAAAAACCCTAGCTGATAATCTCACAAGTGCAATATCAATCCAAATTCGTCCCCACAACAAATGCAAGATCTCCTACAAAGCACTCCTTCAAATGCACAACTCAGAATGAGCATCAAATGAGGAAACAAGAGTATAAATCAATCCCCCAAAAGAGCAATAAATAGAAAGTACGATGACTCACAAGACTAAATGCCAAATTTTGGGGATTCAAGGCCATGACGGATTCGGAAAAATCTGCAATCAAAGGATTTTAATGAACGCCCAAACACCTAGGGAATCTATCCTTAGGTAGATTTTGTGAAACCTAAGCCCTTCAGGAAAATCCACTTGGAATGAATTTTCATGACCTTCCCAATCCTTCAGGAAAATCCACTTGGAACGGATTTTCGTGACCTTCCCACTCCTTCAGGAGAATCCACCTAAAACAAAATTCCACAAAACTCACCAAAACTTGCATAATTTGTTGCCTTAGCACAAGTTTCATTAAGTACCCAAGTTCAAGGCATCATCCAAGATTGGGATGTTGCAAGATAAGACACCTAAAGTGCAAATAAAACCTATTACTCAATCAAGTAAAGTGAACCCAAGATCTAGAGGAACCTATCCCTTAAGGGGAAAAGGTCAGGCCACAAGTAAAACCAGAAAAAAAAGCAAGCAAAAGAGGGTCCCTACCTTTGGTGGGGTGTGTGTGCAAAAATTGCATAACATGGAGCTTTATCAATGTTGTCACTAAAGGGCATGTTATGTTTGACCATATACATAATGATATCCCTTTCAATGGTCTTTTAATCTTTTGGAGGGACTTCGAGATGGATCTCTATAGTTTCATTCAATAAACCATGGCTAAAAATTCCATTCAAAATAGACTCAAACTTAAGGGGATGATATGAGACTGGAGGAGTTACTTATTTTTCTCCTCTTCTATCTTCTTCCCTTTCTTTTTTCATTTTGGAGGTATCTTCATCTCCAACTTCTTCCTCCTCTATAGATTCTTCTACATCTATCTTCTTCCTCTTTTCCTTTTGCTTAGGCCTTGTATGCACATCTTTTGTGGCCTTCTTTTGTAGTGGAGTCTCTGATGTAGCTCTTCTTCTTATGATAGTTGACTATGTAGATCTGAAGGGCTGCAGATTAGATGTAACAATGGAAGTAGATCTACCAGACCTTCTTGGCTCTTTGTTGGATTTCAGAGGAGTAGATTTAGCTTTAGAACTCTCCATAGGGGAATTATATGTAGACTTTGGATGGAGACCCATTTCTTGTGAAGCTCATCTCTGTGTTTTTCCAAATTCTCCTTTACATGCTTTTTATGCAACTTATCCATTATCTCTTCATTTGTGCCAAATCTCTCAATAGATGTATCTTTTGGCTTTTTTAGTAGGATATCCATATATCCTTGTACATATTCAAGTGCAATCTCATAAGGTAACTTTTGAATCCATGAGGTTCTAGGTTCTATAGCTTCCATATAACATTGATCCTTGTCCACCATAAATGTTACCTCATTCTTATGCTTCCAGACCAAATCTAAAGGTATCATCTCTCTACTCTGCATCTCTATATACAGAGTCTTAAATAATTCCCAATAGATAGTATTGTATGCTTCCTTGTTCTAGAAACCTCCTATATATTTATTTATTTGTGATGCTATTGGAGAGAACTTATCCCATATTTTTCCTTTAAAAATAGGAAATTCATTCAAGAACAATAATTTAAGGAAAATGATTAATGAACCAAACCTGAAATTGTATCTAGTTTCTTTTGTCCTTTTCATACTTTCTATTAGTTTCTCACTTAGTAATTCAAAGAGATCAAAACTAGCACCTTCCTTCACCATCTAGTAGGTAGTATGAATTATGATGATGGTGGTAGATCCTTCCCTATTTTTGAAGTATATTTTCTATGCAATCTCCATTGTAGCATAGAGGAATTTGGGATCAATGATATCTTTCATTGTTAGGGTTATTTTATCAATTTTTTCTCCATTAATCTTAATAACCCTTTCATTCTTGATTGATTTTATCATCAAGACTAGTTTGGTGGTACAGAGACCAGTAATTGTCCCAATTGCCTCTTTTGTAATCATGTAGGGTTTATCCAACCAAGTGAATTCTTTATGAATGTGACTTAAAATAATCCTTACTCATTATTTGAAGTCACAAAAGTCTAGAAAATATTTCCATATGTCTAACCCTTTCATTGCCACATTTGCATATTCAAGCTTGTACATACCATTATAATCTAAGAGTTCATGTCAGAGCACTTCAAATGATGATGTGTGATCAATTTCATTTAGAGGGGCATAGTTGTAGATACTTACATCTTCAGAGTAGACAACATCTATAGGAACCTTAAAAAATGCACCATCTTTATCAACCTCCATCACCTTGAAAGGAAACTTTTTGTACTTTGACCTAGGTTTCTCGACAACATCAACCAACTATGGGGTCACCATTTATTTTCTCTTTGAATTCTTCAAACACAGTCACTAGGGTTTCACCCAAATAGCTTGAAAACCCTTTATCTCTTCTCCTCTTCCAAACATAAATTCTTTTGATTGAAAATAAGAACAAAATGTTCTAATGAACCACAAAAAGCCTTCCATTTTCCCTAACTTTTTGACTTTAATGCATTCATACTTGTTAGGTAAATTTACTTCCATAATTATTTGTGTCATCATAGGGATACAAATGTGCACATCAAACCTATACAAATCATTCCTTTACTCCAAAACCTTGATCAAAAGGTTCAAGCTTGCTCAATCGACCTGCACCGTTAAGGAATTAATCCAATTCATCTTTCATGATGAAATATTCAACATTTTATCCTTTCTAGGAGGTTGAAAGATTTGCAAACAATAGCTCCTCCTAAGATAATGTTCTATCTTATTTTGTTATAGGATCATGTGTAGCATGCATAAGCATAGTATCATCCTTCATCACATTCTCTTGACCTTGCTTCTCTTTCCAAACTTTTGTATTTCTCTTCTTTCGCTCAATGAGGGATTTTGAATAGGTGACTTCACAAAACCACTTATACAAAAAAAAATTGTATGCCCACCCATATTGGATTTTTAGAAAACAATATTATGCTCTGAAATAAATTTATTTCTCCTAATTTTAGTTCTACACTCTGCAACCTTATGACCAGATTTGTTGCATGCATAAAAATATCCATGAAAAGAAATAACATCATATCTTTAAGGCACAAAAAAATTTCTACCCATATATTCATTTCTTTTTTCCCTTGATCTATAATTAACAACCTTATGCCCAAATTTATTTCAAGAATAACAATAACCTTGAAAATATTGAGTGAACTTGATATGGGCATGCTAACTAGTAGGTGGAGGACCTTTGAATCTCATTTGTCTGTGAACAAGAATAAATCCACCTCCTTTCTTGATATCTTGATCTGAATTTGCATTTCACACGGGTGACTTCTTCAGTTCTTCAATGCAAGCTTCTTCCTCCTTTATTTCAAACTTACCTTCTACTTTGAAATTCTCATATAGGTTTGTAGATGCACTGGCTATTGGAATTTTACCTTTCTCAAAACCAAGACCAAATTTTTCTATTGATGACTTTTCAAAGTTGATTATCTCATAAAGAATGTTAGAACCTCCCTTTAGCTTTAGATCCTTGTCCATTTTTCTCTTTTTCTTTATCCAGTTCTTTCCTCGTGGAGATAATCTCTTCTTCAAGCTTGTAACATTCAACAGATTTATCATTGAGCTTGGTATTTAGGAAATTTGTAATACTTTTACCTTCTTCAACTTGAATTTTCAACTTTCCAATTGCTTTTTCTAATTTTTCAAGTTTATATTAAAATTCTTCATTCTTTTCTCTTTCTTCATCTAGATTATTTAGAGCAGAATTCAGTTCTCCTTCATAATCCACTGGACAATCTTCTTTATTAAATTCAAATTCAAATTCATCACCCTCATTTTGGAGTATGTCCTCTTTTTCGTAAGATCACTTCTTCTTTAGCATTGCATCATTCCCCATGTGTTCCAAATGTAGGATCTACCTCATCTATTAGGTTATATCAAGGAACCTTGCTCTGATACCAATTGTTGAACACATCAGAATACTACTTGAGGGGGGTGACTCAGTATACTTCAAATTTTAATCCCAATTAATAATTTTTGAAGCTAAGTTATACCAATTAAGCATTCATCTACTTAATCAAGATAGGAAGTAATATAAGCACACACACAAGAACATAGTGAACACCATATTTACGTGGAAAACCCCACAGGGGAAAAACCACGATGAAAAATGGTGCTAGGAGCTACTTTCCTAATCTGGCCTCACAAGTAAATAATAGTTACAAATTTGATAGGGCTCCAACCCAAGGAAGCTACAACTCATTGTTTATATAACCTTGTTTTAGGGCTACAACCTAAGGAATCTACTACTCCTTGATTGAAAGAAATAGCTAAAATATGACTAACTTTATGGCTTCAACCCACTAATAGTCATCAATTTTTCATATTAGGTCTATAGAAGATCTTATCATGCTCTGATCATGCACTCATACATATTCATACACTTTCATAATCCTCTTCACATATTTTATCTTCTATATATATCATTCACACACTTTGCAATTACAAATTGAGTTAGCCATAAACAAGCAAATATGAAACTTGTAACATGTCAGCTTTCATATCCATTGGAAGTATACAAAAATGATGAAATATGATTTACATTTCTTCTAGCTGAGTCGGCATGACTCATACAATTTCTACGGTAACTTCTTAGACTCCACTCAACCATGAATTAGTGGTGCACACCACCAATATATCTTAGTTAGCCTCACCAAAAGCATAACTTCACAAAGTGACTTGAAACAACTATGTGATGAAGGAAATGAGAAAGATCTTTATGTTCTTCAATCCTTAGACACTATGAAACGTGTAGAGTGTTTGCACAGACTCATAAAACTGATCTTCACAATCTTCTGTTGGTGCAAGTATACAAACATATGTTTTGTTGAAGATTAGGATTCCAAAACCAATTGTAACACTCTATCACTTGAAAACTAAATTTGCAGATAACTAAACCACTTGAAACTATAGTACAACATGCATTGGACATAACTGAGTATGTCCAAAAAACCGCTTGCCCAAATCTTCACATTTGGAGGAATATGGAGCATTCCAACAAGCCTTCATAACCACTTTGCACTACCATAGCACATAATGGCATACTAACACTTGTAACTTTCACTGCGCAATGATTATTGATATAAAAACTTGGATATAATACCTTCACATCTCCATCAACTTAAATTTTGAACCATGAGACTAAATCTTGCTCTACTGAAGAATGTGAACCAAAATATTGTTTGTGCCATGGAGAATATATTGTGAATTCCTCAGACATAACTTTTGCAATTTTTCACCGAGTGTGGTACACAAAACTAATATCATTGTAGGCATACTAAAAACACATTAATATGTGTGTACTCACCTCTACATCATACTTATACATTAGGTAGATTACTAATCTTCCATACACTGCAATGTTGACTTGCACCATTAGATATATCGTACATTAACCATCTCTAGAGCATATACAATCTCAAACACACTTTAGACATTGATGACAACCAATCTTATCAAGCTACAAAACCTTTTCCTTCAGTGGGTGGGTAGAATAGGGTTAATTTTAGAATTAATCAATATTGGGTTAGACCATCAATATTGTACTTAGGTTGGAAAGGAAGTCGACCTTATCCAAAGGTTTTATCTTCATTGTAGGGTACTGCACTTTAATATCAATCCCATTTTTCATTAGAATATTGAGCTACAAGTTTGGTAAGGTGCAATTCCAAGTGATAATGATGAATTTGTAAAATATCCTTGGCTTTGAGCTTGAATGTGTCTTAGCTTTGATTCATTCTATTGAAGGGTTGTTGAGGTGTGATTATGTGTTTCATTGCATTATAATTGTAATTTCTCCATGATCTTAATCCTTGTGTGGAAAATAAATTCTAGTGGAAGCTATAGGAACCCTAATATGTATTCTTTTGCATAGTGATGTGATTTTGTTGCATCAAAGTAGTCAGTTCTTACAATTTTTGGTTTCGTTTTATGATTATGTAAACTAGTGCTTTGTGTTTGTGATGTGTTGGATTCTTAGGAGAATAATTTATCAGTTTTCTTGAGCATGTTCTCTAATGCAACATGGTAGTTTTATTCATGGATGTCGTGTACATTTTATTCCCTCAATTGTGAATTAATTTTGATACTTTATTTGGGTTATTGATGAATCTTCTAATTTTTTTAAGGACTAGCATTGAATTTTCAATTTTCTTATGGTTAGTCTAATTACCAAACTTTCTCATTTTGTGACCCTTGGCCATGCTTGATTTACTATTTTGATTGTGCATAT
The DNA here is from genome assembly GCA_007258455.2 of Sequoia sempervirens. NCBI lineage: Eukaryota > Viridiplantae > Streptophyta > Pinopsida > Cupressales > Cupressaceae > Sequoia > Sequoia sempervirens. The sequence continues at coordinate 287,432,142 of VDFB02000008.1, forward strand.
TTTATGATCTAATGTTGTAATTGATGATTCTCCCTCTTGGGAATTCTTTTCTTTTTATGGTGGCTATACTAAATGTTTTGAATTGTTGGTCTTGTTCTATGTTAAGTTTTGTTCTCTCTCATGTTCATTATAAACATCTAATAGAATACATGCAATGGAGTAGATTGTTAATAACATACTAATGCTTGATGTGTATTAATTAGGACTTGATTGAGTTAAAATTTCTTGCTCCTTGTGAGTGTATGTGAATTATTTGTGCAATGTTTGGTAATTGTGAAAATCTGGTATTCATATAGTTTTTTGTCTATGAGTGGCTTTAAAATTTATGTGAATGCCATTATGCTTGGAATTGAGTGATGTATGTTTGAATATTTGTATGAAGTTATTTGTTTTGGTGTATGTTGGAGCTTGTGATAATTTGCATTGAAAAAAACCATGTTTACATCATATTTGTCTTTGTTTGTTAGAAGATGGTTGGTTGTGATTTAGTCCACCAGTTATGTTGTGATCTTGTGACCATGTTTCCTAATTCTTTGGAATTAATAGAGTGTTTGATTGAGGTGTTTTAGACACCTAAATCCATGCTATTTATTATCATGAAGGACCACATAGTGTCATTTTGAAGGCAATTTCCATAACTACACTTATGTTTGATATAGTGTTGGATTTTGGTGGTGTGTTATTAAGTTCTTTGGCACATATTATATATATATCCTTTAATGTGGCTAGTAGAGGTTATCCTTGTGGTTGTAGGGGTTATCCTCCATAGTTTTGAGTTGTTCCTAGCATAATGCTAGAATAGGATATGGTTCTTGTATGAAGAATTGGCTATCTTGTGCATTCTCCTTGGAGAGTAATAGGTGTTTGAGCCTTGTAATGGTTCTTTGTTTCCTTCTCGATCATTTTTTTTATGATATTTTTGGGTTGTTTAACCCTTAGGTTGGTCAAAGTTGAGCATCATGGTACATAATTCATATTTTTATCCCCTATGATTAGTGTTTATTTTCCTCCTTTGTTGTTTCCTTATGATTTTTAGGGTTGCTAAACCTTTCTTGTGTGCACGATTATTATTTTGAGAGGTATCTTCTCATATTATTTCCTCTAAATAACCCCTAAGTTTTCCCTAGTTTTTTATTAAGAAGCTAGTGTGTTAAGGAAATACTCATTTTTCCCAAGTGGTACTTGAGGGAGGAATTCATGGAGTATGACCATGATTGGACATGAGGCATGCTTTTGGTGAGTGTGGAGTGACTTGGTAGTGTTTTATTTTTCCTTGGGGGTTGGTTTTTCCCTAGATTTTGGATGGTAGCCTTGAGTATTAATGCCTTGATCTTAGAAAAGACCATAGAAAGTGAAATATTGTGGTTGTTAGGCTTATGGAGAGCTAATGTTCATAGGTTGATGTATATTTCCTTGCTCGAGTTGGTGGCTAGCTAGGGTTTCCTATGATTTGTGGAAATCATTGAGGATATATTTGTTGTACTGTTATTAGTTGGACCTTGTAGTTGGTCCTTTCCCTTCATTATAGTGGAAATTAATGAAATTAGTGTGGTGATATTTGAGGAGGTTGCACACCTAGTGGCTGGTTTTTACTTATCCTATGCACCTCTAGAGATGTGTGTGTTGTGTTTTTGAGGCATAGACTTGGTGAGAGTCTAAAGGGTGGATTTATTGAGGTCCATTGTGTTTTAAGGATCAAGTACTAGGTTTAACTTATCCTTGGTTGTGAAAATATCTAAGAGATCCTAATATTGGTGTGGGAGGATGTAATTCCCTTCCTAATTGTAACCTTGATGTGTGGATCTCAACATCATTCCTCAACTATGTATTAGATTATGCATATGTTGTGCTCACACTTTTTACATTGGGTGTTGAATGGTGTTTCAACTTCACTATTTTCTTTATGAGTTTAGTTGGGGCTTTTGTTCTTTATTTGTTTGGTATGTTTGGACCACCTGCATGTTTTGAGATGAGGATCCTCAACATGTTGGTTGTTGGTGCTTAGTATAATTTGAGGTGCT
>VDFB02000008.1:287434262-287610329 GCA_007258455.2 Sequoia sempervirens
GAAATTAGGAGATGGATTAGGATTAGATGAAAATGACATGTGAGGAATTAAATAAATGTAATATTTATTTAATTTATTTGATGAAAAAAGGATTAAGGAGGGTAAGGTATTTAATTATTAATTAAATACCTTAACGATTTGGCAAAATTAAAGATATTAATTAAATAATAGTAATATTATTTAATTAACTCGGATAAGAGGATGTTTAGACGAAAACTGATAAATTTGGATAAATTAAGTGTCCAAATTTGGATGTCTACATTTTTCCCCTTTGAGATGGTGCTATGAAGTAGCATCATTTCAAAGAATATTAAAATATAGAAACTAGAAGAAGATGGTTAGATTGGAAAAGATGCCCTAGTCATCAAAGGGATGACTAGGAGGAAAGACGATGGGGGTGAAGATGAAGAGTAGGGATTGAGGATGCCCCCTCGAGAGGACATGTGGGTTGAAGAGAACACGTGTGTGCTCTCGAAATAGATGATGTGATGCAAGGGGAGATGAGGAAGATGATGCAAGGTGATGGGTAAGAGAGTGAGAGAAGTGATAGGAGATGGATGAAGCACAAATGGATTTGAGGACAAAAGGTGATATTGCCCCGGTCAAGGTACAAGCCAAAATGGGTTCATGATGGATGGAGTGTTGTCAATGAGGGAATTAAGGATCCCAAAACAACACGAGGATAGGGAAGGATACATCCCACTGAGTGGTATTGATGAGGGAATGATACATCCCAAAACACCCCTAAAGGATAGGGAAGAATACCTCCTAATGATGATGATGATGAAAGTGTTGTTGATGAGGGAAGGATACATCCCCAAAACAACACCAAAGGGGGAGGGAAGAATACCTCCCGATGATGATGATGAAAGTGTTGTTGATGAGGGAAGGATACATCGCAAAACAACACCAAAGGGATAGGGAAGGATACTAATGGATGATGATGATGGGTCAAGATTGGTAATGAGACTAGGGAAAAAATCAAGGATTTGATTAAGTGATTGGTGCAACATGGAACAGATGAGGAGAAGATTGATATGTGAGATGGAGAGAAGGATCTTAAGATTTGGTTGGATATCCAAAGATTTGGACTGCAGATGGACTAAAGCTCAGATTAGGGGTTTGGTTAAGCTCAGATTGGGATAAGATTAAAGCTCAGATGAGGATTGGATTGAAGACTAGAATGGTTGAAGGATATGATTGGATTGATTCTACACCGAGTTCCAGGGTTTAAAGGGCGTAAAGTGTTGACAAGTAGATTTTTCCTGATTTGGCAATTTTCAAAAATTGTCAAATTTTGCCATTTTAGGAAATTTCATGGTCGTATGTTTGAGAGTCCCAATTTTTTCCAAGAAATACCCATTGGTGAGATAGGATGAATTGCCAAATAACATCCCAGATTCGAGATATGCATTTTGAGTTATGAGCAAAAATAATTTTTCAAAATGTTGAAAAAAACACTAAATTGGGATTTTGAGGGTCAAGATGAAACTTTGAAGCCCTGAAAATGGGCCACAATGGGGTCCAACAATTTTTAGAGGAATCGGTTTGAAATCCACTCGTTATCTCGTAACGCATCTACCCATCAAATTTTAGCTCAAACGGACACCCGAGTCAAAAGTTATGGCCTCCGGAAGTGTCAAGATAAAAATCAAAAATAAATTTTGAAAATTTCAAAACATGGGTTTTATTCGTTAGGAAAAATAAGAAACTGGGTCGGAATCGGTTTGTTTAAAAAAAGTCAAAAATTAGTGGAGAAAATCGGGGAAAAGTTGGGCTGGCATGAGCCGCCTCTCTACGGCGGAAGCGGAGCCGCCTCTCTACGCATGGGAGCGAGCCGCCACTGGGCGGAGCTGCCTTTGCGGGCGGGTTCCACTGCCTGCGGGGCGGAGCCACGCTTGGGGCATGGCTCACACAAGGGCTGGGCTGAGGGCCAAGGCTGGCGGGGAGGATTCTGGCTCCCTACAAGTGGGCCACCGGGGCCTGGCAGGGGCAGCCTGGCCACCACAAGGGGCCTGGGCCATCAGAAGTGGGCGAGCTACCTCTCATGGCAATTTGGACAAGTATGAGCCTGGGCTGTGAATTTCTAACATGGGGCAGAGCCGCCCTTCTGCGGTGGGGCGGATCCACCCCACTACAGCCAAGCATAGCCGCATAGCAGGGGGGCAGATGAAGGGAGGCAAAAAAAGGACGGGGGGGGAAGGAAAGAATAATGTAAGAGGTAAGAGAAAGGATGATAGGAAAAAGGATGGGGGGGGATGGGGGGAATTGGTGAAGAAGGATGAAGGGATGGGGGATAGATGCAAGATGATGAGAATGGAAAATGAAATGCAATCTTAATGCAATTTACCATCTTTGGAGCACTGATTTTTGCTATAGCATAAGACACAAGATGCCTTGGTATGTTGAACCCAGGCGCAATAGTGTTTAATGCATAGAATAAACACAATAGACAAGAAGGCTATCCCAACACCCCAAAGCCGTGATGACCTTGGTCAGACCAGGCATTGAGATAACCACAAGCACAAAAGGATGCCCCAACATAACACAAGACCTCAGGGATCTTGGTGGGTACTATGTGAGACAACCAAGAAGACAAAATAGACATAAAAAGATCAGGATATGCCCCTATGTTGACCAATCAAAACACACCATAATATGATGGATTATGGCGGTCTTGACAAGTGATGATAGGGAGCTCAAATGATAAACAAAAGCCAAAAGCATCAAAAGATCGCAATCAATGTCAAACGTCCTTTGCCATAGGATCAAGGGGATAGATGGGATTGATGAGGTCTGTTAGGAAGGATGCATCCTGTTGAAACCGATGATGGATATGAAGCTAAAAGATCGTTATGACGCAGGATGTTCAAAATCGATTGGATTTCATGATACAAGTGGATCTCGTTTGTGAAGAACTGGCTAGATAAGGGCATAGCTCGATGGCACAACACAAGGAAGACAAGACATGGGACTGACACACCCTAAAGACCTAGGGGCTCGGGGGCCGATCAAAGATTAGCCTTGCCTACATGAAAGCGTAGAGCCCTCGTAGTTCGATGAAAGGTGGATGATTGACCAAGATGGAGACTATGATAAAAGATAGGATGGACAAAAGGAGAAAGACCGATGATAGATGATAAAAGAGAAAAGTGGACCATGAAGATCGATGATGGAATCCCGGGGGCGGATCAAATGATTGACCTTGCCTACGTGAAAGCGCAGGGGCAACGTAGTTCGACAAGACCAAAGGAAAACAATGGATAAAGGATGATAAGATGATAGAATGTGGATAAAAAGATGGGATTGACATGACAAGATAGGATAGACTTGTTGGATTGGATAGGATGATGACGATCACATAAAGCTCAGGGATGGGATAGTTATCAAAGCATTAAAATAACTTGGGAGGATGATATGATAGATAGATGAGTGATGAAAAGTGATAGGGGATTGGAAAGATGTGCAAGAGAAGCAGGGGTGATGACAATGAGATAAATGGCATTGGGTTGCATGGGGGGAGGCCTATAGCCATACACCAATGACAAGGGATTGTGAGATGGGATGAGATGGGATGAGGATAAAGATGGAAGATTGGATAAAGATATAGGATAGGGAGGGGAGGGATTGTTTGGATAGATGGGAATATAAGGATGGGGAGATGAAAGGGATGTTGTGATAGATGGATACAAAAAAAAGGATGGGGAGATGGACGGGATGCTGTGATAGATGGATAGGGACAGAAGGATTGGGAGACGGACGGGATGCTAGGATAGATGGATACGAAGATAAGGATACTGTGATAGATGGATAGAGAGATGAAGGGATGTTATGATAGATGATTTCTCCAAGTACTATGTCACAAAGTAAGCAGATGCCCCCACTCTAGATATGTCATATATATGAGGAGGCATAAGGGATAAAAGAAAAGTGGATGGGAAGATAAAGGAGATAACTAGATGAGGATAGGATGGGTGGCTAAGGAATATGATAGAGCATGGATGAAGGGAATGTATACCAATAGGCATCCAAAGCATGCATAGATAGGTGCCCCTATTTTGATCAAGATCACAAGAAGGATGGAGGAAATGGGAGATAAATGGGATATGATGGTAGGATGCAGAAGATAGGCAGGATGGAGGGATTTATAACAGGAAGACGGGTGCATAGCTAGAAGCATAGCGGATGGAGGGAATGCATATCAGGAAGTTGCCTCCAAGTGTAGAGATGGGATGCATGATGATGCCCGCTGCCAAGCATTGACGATGGTACGCTCCTATCCGGCTGGGTGCTTGTTTGCCAAGTTCATATTGGATGATTTATTTCTATCACTTTTTTAATTAATTAATTTATTTATTTATTTTTAATTTATTTATTTATTTTTGGATTTTTTGGCTTTTTGGATGTCATGCAGAAGGAGATGGGTAAGGATAAGTAAGTGGATAAGTAGATTGAGAAGACATGTGATAAGGATTAAGGTGTTAAGAGCCCATGCTTGAACCGACTATTGGATGTTGGTACAACCTTATTAGGATAAATGGATTATGCAAGAGGATGAATTAGAGGGATTTGAGAGGGGAGATACATGGGATAATGGATGGGATGCTGCAAAGGGTATGGATGGAATGATGGGGTGGATATGTGATGGGGAGATGTGTTCGGGACCAACATTGGCACATGTGGTGGTGGATGTGGAAAGATAATAGAATTAAGGGATGGAGAATGTGGGGATAATGGAGGAGATGGAATGGTGAATTTTGGGACATAAGGACCCAAAACAGACTTAGGAGATGAAAGGGGTGAATGATTAGCTTTGGGATTAGCGACTTTGGATGTTCTTATAGATTTTTCATGTGATGGGATTGCATCTTTTTTCTTTGTGATCCACATGGTTTTGATCTTTGCTTTGGTGGGTCTTTGCGGCCTACAGATTTGATTTGGATTTTGGATTTGATTTTGCTTTGCTTTAACATGTATTTTAGAGGGGACATGAGGGGCCTTAGATTCATGTGGATGTTTGGATTTATGCATTTTTTCTTTAAAAACCAAAGTGCTTTTAGTATCAATAGGATGGGTGTGAGAAGATGGATGATGTGGAGTGATGGAGGTAGGATTACAAGGATTACGTGTAGATGGAGAATGTGTAGGTATGTGCCTTTATTGATCCTGATTAGGATGTTTATGATGGATGAGATGGATAGGTGATGAATGGATGAAAGGATGGATAGGCCAAGATGGAGGAGGTGATTTTGGGATATAGGGGCCCAAAATAGACATAGGACCTAGAGGAAACAAGGGCATGGTAGATGGAGGATTGGAGATGGTAGATGGAGGGATGTAAGGACCCAAAATGGATGGAGCAGATGAAGGAGGAAGATGGACGGTCGTTTTGAGGTGATACGATAGAGGAGGAGGGATGGCCACATATGATCTAGTGGGGCTATGGGAAGAGCCGATATTTCTTTTGGAAAAGGCTCGTTGAGGACGTCTAGAGGTTATACCAACATTTTTGGATTGCGAGTCGTGAGTAGTACATCCAAGACCTTGCGGATACAAATGTTCTTTAGCTTGGATGGGCTCTATAATACCTTGCTCATGAAGGCCTAAACCTTTTCCTTGATAGTTCATTCTCTTGAGCATCTGATCTAGGACAGGATTTTTGTTATTCTAGAAGAATTATGTGAGTTCATTATTAGGTGGAAGAGGAGGGTTGGTGTATATGCTTTGTTTTTCTTCTAATGAGGAGCATAACGCACCACGGGAGGAAATGAGAGGACCAAGGGATGGCGCAAGTGGTGTGGGGATAGCATTTTTAGGTGATGATGGGGGATCATGAGAAGGAGATGATGGGATAGAAACATTAGGAGAGGGATTAGGGGCCATGATAGGATCTGGTTTTGTGGTGGTTGGCTCATGCGATGGAGATGGAGATGGAGTAGTGGAAGTTTGAATGACAAGGGGATCATGGGATGGAATGGACGGGGGACTGTGATCTTGAGGTGGACTAGATGGGATGGTAGGACCTTGATCTGGAGAAGGGGATATGCTGGCATGCTTTGGATTAGACTCTTGGCGTGACTCATCATGTGCGGAAGGCAAGGTAATGGAGTCTTGTTGAGACTCTTCAAGCAGGGAAGATGGAGGGCTAGAAGATTCATGAGGTTCATTGGAATGGGTTTTGGTGCTACTAGGAGTGGGAGGAGTGGATTGGATTTGGGTGGATCTAGGAGTAGAGGGAGTGGATTGGAATTGGGTGTCTTTGATGGATTCGGTGGTTCTTGGAGTAGGAGGTGGGGGTGCAATGGATTTAGTGGGTTCAATGGTTTCAATAGTTTGAGCAGTACTAGATGTGGTAACATCAATAATAGGTGTGGTAGGGAGAAGGGTTTCATCACTAGTGACCGTGGATGATGGATCTAGATGGCATGGTTCCATGACACCAAGATGTGGAGTTGGGGATGGCTTCTTTGTAATGAGTCCTTGGAGAACTTCTGAAATGAGAGACTTGCATATGGTTGGCTTGGCTAGGGTGGTAGAAATGGATGAGGGATTATGGATTGGTTGACTAGGGTTAGATGGAGGAATGGGATTGAATGTAGGACTATGAGTAGATGGGGAATTAGGATTGGATGGAGGACTAGGAGTAGATGGATGAATGGGATTGGATGGAGGACTAGGAGTAGATGGAGGACTAGGATTTGATGGAGGGTTAAGGTAAGGATATTGGAGTGGTGAATTAAGATAGGGGGACATGTATTATGGATTAGGACAAGAGGATGTGGGGGATGGATTACAATAAGGGTATTGGGGTGGTGGATTAGGATGAGAATATGTGGATGTAGGATTAAGGTAAAAGGGTGTGGATGTAGGATTAGTATGGGAAGATTCAGAAAGAGGATTATGATAGGGGGACATGGATGGGGAATTGTAATAGGAGTATTGGGATGGAAAATTAGGATAAGAGGATGTAGATGTTGTATAAGAAGATGATGTAGATGGACATGACAAATATGGGGATGAAGAAGATACTGGATATCCATTGTCAAAGGTGGCATAAGGAGCATGATTAGGCATGGATGAAGACATAACGGGATAACTAGAAGGGGTGATTGGATTGTGGAAAGTGGGTGGAGAAAGCTTACTAGTGACGATAGCATCAAGGGGATCTATGTCATATTCTTCTTGATCGACAAGACTTTCGTTATCGTCGTCCATGTAATTAGGGTTTCCCTTGACTACTATTGATGGAGGATGAGGATTCATGATGGTGAAAGGATAAAGAGGACGAATAAAATATTTTGGATGGGAATGGATTAAAGCTCAAATCGGGATTTTGGTCAAGCTCAGATCAGGATTGGACAAAAGCTCAGATTAGGATGATTGGATGATGCAATGGGATTGATTTTTATTTTGATGGGATTCTATAGATGGATTATTGAATTAGGTAGATGATTTGATGAATTTTATTAAAGTACTAGATCAGTTTGATGGGATAGGATCAAATGATTAGATGATGTTGATTGAATAATTGTGATTAGATGAAGATGATTGTATGTATCTAATTAGAGGAATGGATTTGTTTGATTATATAGGAAGAAATGAAAGGTACCACTAAATAGAGCTCAAAAAATTAAGAAATTTTGGTTTTTGAATGAAGTTGATCTGATGCACGGTTTGTAAATGACAGCCCTGGGAAGTTAGGGGCGTGTCCACCCTGCGATGCGGGGCGTGGCCGCCCTGGGATGGTCAAATTATTGATAGGAGGAAATGGAAGGCACCACTAGATAGAGCTTAAAAAAATAAGCAACTTTGATTTTTGAACGGAGTTGATTCGACGTACGGTTTGTAAATGATGGCCCCAGGAAGTTAAAGGGGCGTAATCAACATTCTATAGTAAATCAGGGGCGTAGACAGCAAAATCAGGGGCATAGACAACTTTTAGGGGCATAGATAGAAAAATCAGGGGCATAGACAGCTTTTAGGGGTGTTGACAACAAAATCAGAGGCGTAGACAACTTTCTGCAGTAAATCAGGGGTGCTACCGCCTTTCTGCAGTAAATCAGGGGCACTACCGCCTTTCTGCAGGGGCATAGATAGCTTTCTGCAGTAAATCAGGGGTGCTACCGCCTTTCTGCAGGAGCGTAGACAACTTTTTGTGATGAGACAAAGTTTGGTTTCGATGGCAAAGGCTATGGCAAGGACACAAAATGACAAAATAAGTCCAAAGTATCAAAATTTTGATAGATTTTTCACAAGAAAACACCTCAAGCAAGCACAATCCTATGATTAATATTATGGGTATGGCAAGGCAAAGGCTTAATTTAGGATGCACAAAGCTTCTAGGGAGTCCTCGATATACTCTCGGTATGTGAGGCACAACCGTGAACACCAGTCCATCACAAGCGTGAGTCAGGAACCCCAGCGAGATACTGAAAGGCTCGGACCAACTCTTCACGTCTATCTAGGTATCACCCTAGCTTCAACGCTCTGCCAATTACGATGCAACTAGATTGGGGTACAACTTTCATTCTCCCCCCTTTATATACCCCGTCGGTACGCATGGTTGGAATCATCCCTTGGGGTGATGAAATCCCCAAGCAGGTCCCACTAAAAAGAAGATACTAACCATTTCCAACTACTCCCCAGGCTCACACGAAGTGCAAGGGGAAAGCGAAAACAAATTAATATCCTCTTGGGTAACACAAGAACAAATAATAACAACAAGAAATGAGGTTTAATCCCCTTAATTAGACTATGTTCGAAAATAGCAAAGATAATTTTTTGAAAATCTGATTATCTAGATGGCCCTGCAAACAAATGTTAGTTGTCCTCTTTTTTGTTTTTGGTCAAATTTCGCCACAATATGCTGCAAAACGTTAGCGAAAAGCAACAATATTCTTGCCAAAATAATATTAGAGAGTTATCACGTGAAAACAACAAAAAACCAGACCAAAAACGAAGCCAAAATGCCTATTTTACCTTCCAAACTGTGTTGTTTTGGGCCGCTGCCGCCTTTCTGCGGGGGCGCTATCGCCTTTCTGTGAGGGCGCTGCCACCTTTCTATGGGGGCGCTGCTGCCTTTCTGCGGGGGCGCTGCCGCCTTTCTGTGGGGGGCTACCGCCTTTCTGTGGGGGCGCTGCTGCCTTTCTGCGGGGGCGATGCCGCCTTTCTGTGGGGGCGCTGCCGCCTTTCTGCAACAAACTTTGTTAGATTTAAAAAAAAAAGGAAAGTTGTGCCCCTCCCACTGCAAGAAAAATATTAGTAAAACCTTCTAAATGTATCCCTAATTGCAGCAAACGTGTTAGAAAGAATGAAACTTTCGGGTGGCCAAGAGGACGCTGCCGCTTTTCTGTAGGGGCGCTACCGCCTTTCTGTGAGGGCGCTACTGCCTTTCTGCAGTAAAGCAGAGGGCACTGCCGTCTTTTTGCGATCTTTTCCTACAAAATTCTTAACCAAAAGAGACGTTAAATGCAAGACCCGTGTGTGGGTCCCACAGAGCGTGCCAGAAATGTGATACCTTGGAATTTATCCTACTCTAAATGTGCAAAATAACTAAGAAATGTAAATTAAAAAATACCAAGGACACCTCAAGATTAGCCAAAAGAGTGATAAACAATAAGGAAAATGGACAAAATAAGACACAAATGATTTCACCTTCCTTGCTGTTGATTTCTCCTTGATTGGCCCTTGCTTAGAATGGTTTGTGTGCTCCTTAGATGATTGCTTGAATGGCTAAATGCAAGATTAGAGGTGCAAATGATTAAAAAAGATGGCTAGATGATGGTAGAGGATTGAGGATTCAAATTGGCAGCATGTAGTTATGAGAATGCAAAGTGTTGAAAATGCCCTTGAGGAGGGGGTATTTATAGGAGAATTTGAATTCTCTAGAGAATTCAATGGTCAAGATTGATCCAACAAGGTCAAGATGAAGGGCTATGGTTGGTTGAGAACCCACAAGACCTCACATCTTGACATGTGGAGGGTGAAGTGGACAAGAGGATATGAGGTGTAGGTGAGGTGTCAAGAAGGTACATGAGGTGGAAAAAGGACATGCACCTTGGGGAGTGAGGAGATTTCCACAAAAAGGGGTTTCTTGTCCCCAAGTGGGAGTGAAAGGGACTTTTGAGAAATTTTGGAATTCCTCAAAAATCTACATGGGAAAAGGAAAGGTGGTTGGGGATATAAATGTGAATTAAAAATTCACATTCCTAGGAAAGTCTAAAAGATAAAAGATGGGCTCCAAAAAGGTGGGACTTGGTCACATGTGGAGATTTGACAAGTCCAAGGTTCTAGAAGCCTTGGAAGGATGGAATGTGAATTAAAAATTCACATATAAAAGAGGGAATCTAGGAAGAATAAAAATGAATTAAAAATTCCTTGGAGAATGATTAGGCTTAATTAATCAGTAATTAGGAAGATAAATATGATTAGAAGCCAACTTAAAAGTTGGAGGATGTGACACATCCTAATCAAGGATTAGGCATGTGCACATCCCTAATGAAGAAAATTAGAGATGGATTTAGATTAGATGAAATGATGATGTGAGGAATTAAATAAATGTAATATTTATTTAATTTATTTGATGAAAAGAGGATTAAGGAGGGTAAGGTATTTAATTATTAATTAAATACCTTAGGGATTTGGCAGAATTAAAGATATTAATTAAATAATAGTAATATTATTTAATTAAGTCGGATAAGAGGATGTTTAGACGAAAATTGATAAATTTGGATAAATTAAGTGTCCAAATTTGGATGTCTACACCAACAAAAAAAATAAATTCGATACATACAGTAAAAGTTATGCGTTATACGGTCGCGTTATGTCTGAATTGTAATTGGTTTGACTTTCAAACTTGATTAAAGAAAAAAATACTCAATAAAAAACTATCTAACTAAGTGGAAGCACTAGACATTAGAGTTACAAATCTAAATTCGAAAGAATTATAATTTATCCTTCAAGGAAAAAAATTTATGCATTATACAGTGTACGTCACTTTTGAAAAATGTTTTTTTTTGAAAAAAATCAGTTTTCGTGGGAGATGGAAAAAAGAGTGCAATCTAATTCCAAAAATTTTGAATTTTTTTTTTTAGAATCTACAGACAAAATGTGATGAGACTCTAGTTTGCATCATCTTCAAATTCCTCACTGTTCAACCACTATAGGTGCCTGAATGTGAAGATTTAGTTAAAAAAAAATTAGTGTTTAGTTTGGCCAAAAATTGTAAACCACTATTGTGGGATCACCCGGGTGTCCCTGCAACCCAGCAGCCCATACCTTGGGTACCTGGGGCGAGATGGGGCAAGACAAGTCCCTTGTAGGTGAGATCCCCTACTCACAATAAGTCCCACCTCTTAAACCCGAGAGTGGAGTTGAACCCGAGACTAATGGGGAAAAAACCCACTGCCCAAGCCAAGTCAACTACCTGTTTAGGCTTTAGAACCTATGTTATGTGGTGTATATAGTGTGAAAAACAAGTTCAAGTTCTCATGCCAACCTATTCTAAGAAGGTGATGACTTTTTTGTATAGTCTCACAACACAAGGAAATGGAAAAATCATGTCATACCTATTTAAGTCCAATGGCACTTAAATGGGTAAACCAATATTGGTTTTGAAATAGGAGGGAAAAGTTTCAAACACAAAATCATTCTCTTGCAAAAAAATTAGCTTTAGAAAATCGATAATTTCACATCATCATGTCCCATGTTAACTAGGGGAGAGGAGCCCATAATGGAGCACCCTAACTTCACGTTTCTCAAATTCCTACGTGGAAATTTCAAATCACTTCCAATTTTTTACAAAAAATTATTTGGGAACTCATGTGCTTCTCTATTTTTTTTTAGGGCCACATCATCAAATATGATGCCAAATCAACATGCTTTTTGTTGAGGTATTCAAAAGGTCCAAAAAAAAGTGAGACCGATAGTGGTGCACTAAGTCATGTTTTATTGGTGCACTAATGTGGCATCACATGTTTTGTTAGTTTGTGTACTTTATGGATAAAAAGTGTTTTACAATTGGATATTAAAGTGCACCACTATGGAGCCCACTGAGAACTACTTCCATCCCCACTATTGGACTCTACTCCATTATGGGCCCCTCTCCCCTAATGGAACCATATCCAGATGTCAAACTCAAACCCAAAGTCACATTTTAATATAATTATTTGTAGTGGGCATCGGGTGTAAAAGGTCATTTTAGATAAAGCTCGTGCATGAAGACACACACAAAGAATTTGTAGAATCTCACAAAACTAGAAAAGGTAAAGGAGGTGAAAACCAAAATAAGAAGAGATATTACCTTTGTATATTATTCCCTTTAGCTCACATCTATTCTCAACTAAACTAGGGATGCTCTAAATTAAGTTTCAATGATTTTGATGTAGCTTACGCTCATAAATTACAAGATCTTGTTTAGGAATTTTTCTTTTAAAAGACATCATTATTTTTTTATGATAAAAATAATGTAACTAGGTGAATGTCAATCTATTTGGAAACAATTGGGTCAAACACTAACGTTTAGAAAGGGTGGGTAGAATTAAGGAATTAAACCTAACTAGCACACAAATTTCATGTAGAAAAACATGCAGAGTTCATATATTATGAGTACATGGAAAAGAATAAACAAGGAGAAATTTGAATTCCCTCAGTCCCAAGTCGTTATGACTTATGGGATGATAGACAATACTCATCTGGGTAATTTTCAGGTGGAATAATTCATGGTAAGGATACAACATCCTAACATGACTTAGTGGTCACAAATATCATTGTGAATGGATTACACATGGTTGTGGCTTTTCCTCTAGCTATGGAATCCCCAAAGTTAGTTCTAGAATACATACAATTCTATGATCCCGCTAGAAGGGTTGTTGTGAAATAAAGTAGGTTATATGATAACCCGACCCTAGAGGGCATCACATGGATATTTGAGATATTTTCCTAGTAACGAGTCCATTAGAAATGAAGGAATTTGCAAAGGCATACACAAATATGGAAGAATAGGCCAAAAGGACAATGCTGACAACATGGTTTAAAGAACAAGAAAATCCAAAACCAATATCTAAAATTCCCAAGACTATCCTAAGGTCCGATTTCATCATGTGTACATATGACATTATCATATTATTAAACAAAATATCTAGAAACAAAAATGCAAACAAATTTGACTCATGGATGTATGAAATTATTAGGAATATAGGAAATGTCATAGTTAGAATCCACTGGTCAAAGGCCATCAATGATTCTCTATGTGAAAAGATGCAAACATTTCAGGGACCTATAACATTCTACATGTCTTCTTATGTCATATATTCATCTACAGTAAAGGAAAACATCTAGGGTTTGAGTAAGATTGGAACCCTTGGGGTTATTCCTAGACAAAGATTGGTTTACCAACATTACCCTTAAATAATAACTCAATAGTACTTCAGAAACTATAGAAGGGTTATGATGCATTTGTGATGAGGGTGATCCAAACCATGGAAGGTGATAGATCTAAAATATTATCTATATACACACAAGCTATCATTGTAGCTCATGGATACTAGTATATCTAGTTTATGAAATTCACTTACATGAGGATTGAGGGGTTTTTCGGTTTCCCATACATGCTACCAAAGTACCCCACACATAAGCTACTAATGTTGGAATTTTCCAAGCAAGTAATGGAATCACATTATGCATTCCTACAAGCTTGTAAGAAGGGTCAAATTAGTCTTCCTATCCTTATGGGAAGCTATAAGTATAGTACAACCCGTAATGCCAAGTTGGCAGAGAATGAATTGTTGATGTATGGGTTTGAAGAATTCAAGCTAAAACAACTTAGTTATGATCCAACAAAGAGGCTTGCTAAGAAATTGGACAAAAAAATTTCTCATGTACCCCATGTGGAAGAGTATTGGAATGATTGCACTAATGAGCATGAAGTAAGAAAGAAGCTCATCAAAGGCTAACATTGAATCAAATGTTGACAATGGGAACACATGATGTTCCAATACAGTTGACAGTTGATGATATAAATGTGTTGAACCCAAAATACAATGAAAATAGGGTTTTTGATCAACCTATTTAGAATCCTAACTAGAAAGAGTCTAAAGTTACATCACTGGATGAAATAACCAAGCTGGTTATTGAATTCAGTCAAATTTAGATTGATAAGAATATCCAAAAGATGAGAGCTAAAGCAGTAGTAATCACATATCCATAAGGGAGAAAGAGAAAGCATAAAATAGATGACATTGGATATGATAATTTCTTGAACATGAAAAGGATAATTGTTGAAGATAGAGCTCTGGAAGAAAGCCAAGAAAATATTACTGAAATCCCAAGCAAGGGAGTTTTAGTGGCATCACAACTTGAGGATCCTAATAGGGAGGTCAAAGGAGTACCTACCAATTTTATAAATAGAGCAATAGGAACTTCATAATCAGCTATGTTACCACAGGTTCAGTTCCTTACCCAACAAAGGTAGGTGGAAGGAAATAGGGGTATGCTGAAACAAGAGGACAAGCATCATAGCCAGTGGCAACCATGTTTGCATACCCAACATTAGTGGAAACATCTATAGTGAGACAAGTTATAGGGTAAACATATCCAACTAGAAATGAAGAACATGCCATGACAATGGACCAAATCATGAGAGAACATGACATACTGGATTAAATCATAAAACAAAGTTCATGACAATAAAATCCAAAGGCAGTGGTAGAATCAATATTGGTCACTAAAGAAGAGTAAGGGAAAAGTGCTTCAAGAAATGTTACTAAAGAGTTGGAGGTAGTAATAGATCCACCTACTCAATGGGAAGATAATCCAATAGAGGAGGGAATAGAGATGGAGGAGGTAGTATAAGTAACACCTCAGTGTAAAAAAGGGACATAGTCAAAGAAGTACAAGATTTTGCTCCCCTTGTAAAAAAAAGAGAGGAAATGTAGACAAATGGATGTACAAAGGTCAAAATAATTAGGAAGCAATCCCAATATGTAGATACTAGTGATGACATGCAAAAAAAAATGTTAGAATCTCAAGAAAGAGAGATTTCAAGAGGAATTCAACTAGAAGGATCCATGAAGGATGAAAATGAGATGCCTGAAGGCTTAGAAGAAATTAATGTTCTAGAAATACCTCAAGCAATTATAAGAGAAGGTGATGATTTTCTAGGACAGGGCCACAAAGAATCACTCCAACTTGGAGCAAGTGATAAAAATACTTTTGGTCAAGAAAGAAGCAAAGGTCAAGAATCAAAAAAGAGAGTTGTTGAACATAAGGACCAACCATCTAGAGAAATCCCTTAAGAAGTATCTCTAGGTGAAGATATTCTTGATTATTTGGCTAGACAATTGTATACACCAATGCAAGTACAATTAGTACCACTTGATTTTAGAAAAATGATACAAGAATTGGAAACACTGAGGCCTAAAGCTAAGGCTAGAGTTAGACATGTTGTCAGGAGAAATGTAGATGGTGGGAAATTCTATAGGTGGCTGCTCATATAGAGGAGAAGGATAAACATGAAGTTACACCAAAGGATTATAGAATATCAATAATTAACCTACAAAATTCATCACGAGAGTAGGAGATAGAGGAAATGAGGATGAATTTGGAAGCAACTACTACTTGTATGAGAATAGAAAAACAAAAGAAAAAGAAATTAAAGGATTGCATAGCTCAAAATGTAGAGCCTTATCAGAGAAATAGCTCAATCAATCCATTCATTAGTAGAGTTGCCTCTCGACCCAGTGTTGATGTCTAAGGAGCAAGTAGATGCAATTAAAAATTTGAGACACAAAGTAAATGTGTTCGACAATTGGGTAGGAAACTTGATGCAACAGGGTGAAGAAACTATAAGGTGAGCCATAGGAAAGTTCAAGGAAGCTTCTCGTTGGCTCAGGAAGTCCAAAGGGTTAATGATTGAGTGTAAAGATCACTTTGAGAAGAATGATATAGAATTGCGATAAATAGAGGGCATTGAAAATATAGACACCTAGTTATCGTTAGATGAAAGGGTGGTGATAGAACATGATATTTTGAAGTTGGGTACTTGGAAACTACAATTGGCTTGGGAGAAGGATTCTCTACTACAATGCATAAAGGAGCTAGAAAAGGTGGTCGAGAAAGGTGACAATATGGTGGACAAAGATTTGGACCTTGTGGAAATGCTTACACAATGGATGTGTAATTAGGATGACTTGGGACAAGATGATGCTAAAGTGAAAGGCTCCAGAGGCTTACTCGGTAAGGTGATTAATGACCTTATTCAGTCATAAGTCAGGAATCCATAGAAGAAATGATCAAGACTCAAAACTGCATAATGAACTATGATATTGATGTGATTCAAAGGAATGATTCCATAAAATTATGACCAAAGAGTATACATGGGAAAATTTTCATTGGAAAATGATGCAAAATGTCCCTAAAGAGGATATGAATTGGGTTATGATGGCTTTTAGGGAATATAAACTTAGGAAGGGAGAAGATGAACTTATAGATGAAATTTTCAAAGATGAATAAAAAATATCAAAGTATAAGAGGATACAAGTTTTTTTCTTGTTGAAGGAATCAAAGTTGGTTCTTGACTTCTAGTTATGAGGATTTTTCTCTATAAAGAAGTTCAAAGTCGAGGATTTTGAAGAAGAAAGGCTAGCACTTTGTTCCACATTTTTTAGCTTGATTTTCTTTGTTATCTAATTTCCTCAAGAGTTTAGATGTCAATGGAAGTTAAAGTGTGACTTTGACTTTATCTTTGGGACCACAAAAAACATCTTCTAAGTGTCACCTATACCCTTGTGCCATGTGCTACATTTTGATTGGCTTGTTTTCTCTAGGACATGCAATTTTTGTAATCAACTACTGCCTTGTGTTCTATAAAGGGTAGGGAGTTTCTATTTCTAGGCATCAAAATTTGTTGATACAATAGGATGAAATTGGAACTACACCAATTTGTATTCTAGTTCATGTTTTATGTTTAGTTCCATTGTAAAAAAATGTGTTTACAATAGAGATTGATAATACTTAAGCAATTGAAAGGGTTACTCCTAATCATATATCTTGTGTAACTATATTTTTTTCATTTCTATCAGAGGAGTCAATTTGTTGCACCAGATTTGGGTATATTTTGATCCATTTTGGTGGTTAATGATCATTTTTCTTTGAGCTCTAGCATTATTTTGTATGTAGCTATGAACAAATTTGGTGAAATGCAAAGCAATTGATGCTTTGGTTTGCTAGTTGCTTTGTAAATGTGTGGATAATAACTGAGAGGTATTTATTTCTTAGGCCCTATCTCTCCTAACTTTGATTTTGTTGTACTATAGCTTTTAGCAGGTTTGAATGAATGAAGTCTAAGAAATGATACATTCTTTATTTGTTGAATTCTTCACATCATTGAATTATCTAAGCCAAATTGCTTTATGAAAACCAACATGCACCTTATGTTTAACATAAATTGCACAACAAACCCTGAGTGAACCTAGTGAGTCAAGACCTGACATTGCTAAGCCTTGGGATAGCCAAACCTCTAACAAAAATTTGGTGATTCTTTCAAGATAGATAGGTTTTGTTGTTCAAATAGAAATAAATTATCTGCATGTTGTTGTGTGTGTAACAACCACATCAATAGACCTCCTTGGTGTTGGATATGAAGTAGAGAAGATGATACCAAGATTTATCAATCCACAAAAATAATATCCATATTATTCTACCCACACACTAATATAAGTACTCCAATGGTAATTGAGATACTCAAAATGCCATATTTTACAAGACACTTAGGTGTTGTGAAAGTTTGCAATAGAATTTTTGTCATTTTCTCATCTCACTAACCATCTAATAACCATACACATGTATCTTGGTAATAATTCAATACATTACCAAACTAGATTAAGAGCACATACATTAATTAAGACATCACATCCTAATAATATCCTATCTAAGGAATGTATCATAACAAAAATCTACTAATTTTGATCACTCATATAAAAATAATAGTCTACATGAAATTTTAAAATTGTATGCCAAATTTAGGCATAAAAAATCAAAGAACATGGTTGTCCAACTTCCAAATGGTTAAGGGGTTGACCTGATCTACTTGAAAATTTGATCTTATTGATAGGTGTTTTTCCAGACTCTTAACTTATTCATACTTGAAAATTTTTAGTCTCTTTCATCAAAATAACTCATTTTGTGCATATTTTTCCATTTTCTTGTAAAAAAAGTTGGATTAAAAAAAATGCATATGGTTATTTGTCCATTGAAATATTTTTGGATGAGGTAGTTTCATCTGAAACCTTTTTTATTGGAAATGTTTCACCCAAAACCATTTTGGTTAGAAAGGTTTCACCCGAAACTATTTTAGTAAAAAAAATTAGCTCAAAATCATTTATGTTAGAAAGATTCGAATAAAACCGTCTATGTGGCAAAAAACTCCCCCTCTTCAACAATTTTTAAAAAATCTCCATTTCACCTAAATATTTCCTTAATTAGACTATATTTTTAAAAAATATAAAAATACCCTTTTGTAGATCTTAGAGTCTACAATCTATATGTATTGATATTTTGATTAACTTTAATATATATTTTTCTAAAAAATGCATGTAGGTTGTTTTGATTAAGGTAAGTGCTTTTGATCGAAGCTATGAATTGAAACACATGGGAAGGGTACATAACTAATTAAAAAAACAAAATGGAAAACAAAGCTTATATAACAAGAGATATAAAAACATAGCAAAGAATTTCAACTTCTTTCGACTAGAGCAGGTAACCAAAAGTTGGTTTTGGAATAAACCAAAACCATCAACAAAGCCAAAAAAATATACGTGTTTGTTGAACAAAATCAGATACTGAGAGGGGGGTGAATCAGTCTTTGAAAAATATAAACCCTTCAACAAACTCAAACTTCTTTACCAAATCAGAAAACTCTCAAACATATTAGTAGCAAAGAAAGATACAACAATTTAGCTACTTAACAAGGTTAGAAACCATCAACAATGAAAGATATATCAATTCAACCCTTAACCAGATGAGAACCAATGAAAAAATTAAACAAGGAACACATATCCACAAGATAAAACTAGATTTACATGGAAAACCCAATGAGGGAAAAACCATGGTGAGGGTCAACTCACAATATATGAAGCTCATTGCTTACAAAACTTACAACAAGGCTCACTGCCAAAAGAATTACAAACTAAGGTGTACAACCTTAGGGAAATATACAAAGGACTTGCAAATTGAAGCACACAACTCTAGGGTTAGATACAAGGACCTAATGCGATTCACTATCTTAGATCAGGATACGTGAAGATTTAGAATTTACAACATATGTCAATAATACACTTTGGTGACTAAGGTGTTAAAGCACATCCAATCTATCTTCCACACACTTTCACACTTCTTCTGCTAGATCTTCAATACATTCCATTCTCTTCTACTTGCAACTAATTTTATCTTCCATTTATGTCCACTGCAAGATCACAAAATATCAATTAGGTCATCCAAAAATAAGATAAACAATAATCTCAACAAGTCAGCCACAAAAACATAGTGTGGTCATATCCAACAGATAAAGAGGACAAAAAACAACCTTATTACATCTTCCAAAATGATTGAAAACAAATCACACACTAGCGCATATCAACCCAAGTTGACAGCAAGGAAATGCGTAGCCCATTACTAGTTAGCCCAAAAAGACTCCTACACTTGAATCAACTCAATGTGGTCCTCAGTAAGATAGGTTAGGACCCAAAAGCATCTTAAAAAAACTTCATATGCTGGTACAAACTTCCAAGCACATGGTGCAAGCAAGTTAACAAGCCTTGTTAGCTAGATACCCACAAATTTCCCAGAAAACCAACTCAACTCAATATGCAACACCAAAGAGATCAATCATTGATTGTCGAACCACACAAAGATGTTCCATGAACATCCACCAACACTTATAGAAACTTTTTTCACATTTTCATGCCACAAACATCTACCACAAACCAACCAAAATAAGAATAATTCATCCTAGAAGCACATAATGTACAACTATAAGATATAACATTAACGAATCAACTTGTGGACCACATCAACACATGAAATTTGAACTAAGACACTACACATACATTAAGAGAAAATTCAGGAGTAGAGACATCAATGCAGGGAAATGCAAAGCATTTTTTGGACTAGTCCAGACAATCAAAAAAATTGCCAACCTTCTTCAATTAATAGAAACCTCCTCAAAAAAATTTCTGACCTGAAAAGATAGGAGTGCAACATCCACAAAGCACAAAAACTAAATACAAAACAACAAGACCATATCTCCAACAATGAAGGAATGCAGAGGATTCTCCCAAATATTCTTCACAGTAACTTACTAAAACAAAAACCTTCAACAATTATCAGAGGCTAGAACTTCCTTGCAGCAACACATACTTCCTCAAGTTCAATAGGAGAGAACATACATCATGTTATAGACCGTTGGAAATGTCTCTCAACCATCGGCATTACTTCTAATCCTCATCTTAATATATCATCATGATGGCATTTATGCTGACAACAACCATACTTAATACACCTTTACTTCTCATCAGAAAAGGAATGACATACAACCATGAACTTATCATCATAGAGTATCAACAACATACAACTTTACACACCAATGACAACAACACCAATGATAATCAATGTTAAACAAAAATCTCACAAACATGTGCAAAAGTATCCATAGTTTTGACAACTAATGCCAATAGAATCACCAAGTGTTGACATCAAAGACAACTAATACCAACAATACAACCAATGCAACAACCTCACCAAGTGTTGACATCACAACAATCTCCTCAACTATCAATGACAAAAAACTGACAAAGTGTTGACATCAATGACGACAAATTGACCAAGTGTTGACATCAATGAAGACAAACTGACCAAGTGTTGACATCAATGAAGACAAACTGACCAAGTGTTGACATCAATGACAACCAATACCAACAGTGATTTGAAACCAAACTTCAGCAAAATCCTTAAAAGAGGAGAAATATGGGAATGGGATGTCCTTCCATTTTTAAAAAAGATGAAACTCGGTTGAAGGACTCACAAGAACAACATTGAGTTTATTTTCATCCTTGCATGGGGATCCTTTGCCCACATCAATATGGTCATTATCCATGGTTTCCAACACATTCTTCTCCATGAATTTTGAAAATATAATTCTCAAAAGAGAGGAACTTGAACACACCTTTTTTTTTGCATGAGAAACCCAAAACCTAATCAATGTGGTCACTCAAATTAGTTTTCAACACCATCTCATTATGATGAGGCTAAGGAAACTCCACAACAGAATTATTGACCTCATTGGAGTGCACATAATCATGAATATCTTGGAATAACAAGAAGAAGAGACTACCATTGTGGAAGTGGTACAACCAAGAAGTCTCATATTGGAGCTCTTGCACCCAAAAACCAAGCTTAGAGCCCAACTTAATACTATTAGGAAACTTTTAACCAATTTCAACACAAACTCAAAATATAGCAAAACATAATCTAGTTATAGATTTTGTGACTTCACCTATGGTAATGAAATAACCTATAGAATCAACAATACAATGAATGATAATTTCATCCCAAAACTCCGAAGGGAGCTCTAAAAGTGAAACCCAAATAGGAATCATGTTAATCTTGGTAGCATCAAAACCATTAGATTAACTTTTTAAATGAAGAAAATCCTTACCATGAAACCAAGGACCTCTCTAAAGAACTCTAGTGTAGTCGTCAATGGATTGGAGGGAGAATAAGAGGATTTAATTCAACATGGCCATTGCATGTAACAAACCTAAAGAAAGCTAGAATTTGGATGCCTAGCTTTGAGTAAAATTATTGTAATCTATGATCAAGGAACCTCTTAATGAGAGAAAAATGTAAGCTTATAGAAGTTCTATCTACCCAACATCAAGAATAGAAAGATAAGGGAATTAAAAGAGAATTAAAGATGGAACATGAGGATTCATAGAGGGGTAGAATCCCCAACACAACACACTTACAACACATAAGTAGAAGGCCCACGAGGGATCCCTTCCATAACATCATGAGAAACAAATAGAGGAGTGGGGGTCATCGCCTGCAAAGGGAACCCCTTAAATAATCCATCACTAGAATAGAGAGGGGAATCAATGCCTATAACACTCAACCTAGCAATATGAAGAATCAAAGAGGGGAAAATAACAAGGAAAGCATTGAGGCTAGCTCCAACATAGCAAATTTGTGAGCTCAAATCATGTAGAGGGGGATTCTCACATAGTCTATCCCCAATGGATCTTGTGTAAGATAAAATGTTGACATTCCATTAAGAAGATGACAATGCAAGGAGGGGAACAAAGGCCAACACCAAGGGAAGGGACCCCCTTGTGCAAACAAAAATTTGTTGAGAGATTAGTCGCTACCACCATAAGAGCACAGCTAGGACCATAAAAAAACTCAGGGAAAAATCCTATTAGCCTGACCTCAAGGAGCATGTCCAACAACAATTCCTCAACATCCATAACATAAGATTATTATAATCAAATATAGGGTTGATTAGAAATTAAAAATATGTATTAAATTTTTTTATTTTTTTTTGAAAAATATGGTGTACTAGAGGAGAGAATCTTCTTCGAAAGGATATGATTTATTTTTTTAAATGATAAAAAATCAAACAAAAGTTGATGTCCCATGAAAACGATGATGTTGTGAAGTTTAAATTTAAAATGTTATTACAAAAAAATCATCAATTAGTTTTCATAGACTACATATTGAAGCTATCTATTTGGGGAAAAATTTAGGAAAACAAATATTCTCTTTTTTTCAACATCCTATTGACCTCACTTTTTCATAATTTTTCAACAATTAAAATTATTCTATTAAATTTATAAATAAATATATCAAACTGATTTTATTTTTTATTTTTCAATTACAAGCATAAACTTCATCAAGAGTTCCATGTGTCATTAGTTTATATCTTTTTAAAATTCAAAAGATAAAGGCCAACTTTAAGTGATTCAAGTTGAAAATTTGAAGTTGTGTTGGCCATTCCTTTTATAAAAGTGTGACACAAGTTTGTATTTTACTCATCTATATTTAGCAATAAACTAAGCATGCTACATGATTGTTTCAAGTGTCTTCAAGATAATTCAAACTATGAATTCAGATCCATGGACTTGACATTAAGAAAAGATCCTCACTAAAAAAGATCTCAGATGATTTCATCAAATATGATATAAATTTTTAGACATAGTTTCTCGAAATTGAAGCAAGCAAATTAGAAACATCAAAAGACACTAATTATTTACACAATTTAAAATTGAATCTCAAATACAAAAAATATTTTTACAAACACAAAGATCATTTATTAAGATATAAAAATGATCCAAAATAAATAATAATAATTATCTTACAATATATCAAAACAACAATTTTATTTGTAATCTTTTTATTATTTAAAAAATAAATATATTTAATAGTATTATCTCAACTCATATTCCTAAAATGTTTATTTACTATTTTAATCTAGATAGATAATTTTGAAAGGATGTGTTTCCTTTGAAGTAGGAAAGTTTAGTGATTTTTTAATCTTTGATGTATACAAATTTTTTAGTCATGTTTCCATGTGATTAAGTGTTTCCTTGTCAATTGGGGACACAATCATGTCTTGATAATAGTAATAATATATTCTCATATCTTTCTTCTTTTTTATGCATTTATAAATGTCTTTAGAATGGTTTTACTATATTTTTCCTCCTTTGCTTTGATTATTTGTCTTGAACTTTGATTTACATATCTTGTCTTGTTTCTTGGACTTTTGTAAACACAAAGTGCACTATTTCATTCTTTCCTCCATTTTCAAAGAATCTTAATATTAATATAGTTTTTTTCTTCTTGTCATGTGTTCTTTTATTCTTAGAAAATACTTAAAGTCACCACTTCATTTTGTCACTACTAATATTTTAATTGTAAAGTAGACATGCCCAACTGTATCCAATGAACAATTCAATTACCTTTTTGCTACACTCATTATGTCTTATTTTTTAATGAATAGATGTTACATTAATTTATCAAACAAATGGGTGGAATACTATTACACCCTTGAAAAATTATGTAAGAAGATTTTCTATATAAAATAATATTCAAAGGTAATTAAATCGTTAAATAATAAATATTTAAGAGCATAGAAGGAATGTCTCTATCATAATAATTCTTCAGAAAGTTTTGATGATATAAAATAGACTTCTATTTTGTGATAGCATTTTTGTCTTTTTTTTCTTATTTTTTTTTAAAAAAATTCTTTCTCAATAAAACGATTTATGATTTTAATTCATTTTTAATATCATATTCTAAAATATCAATAAGACAATACTATATTTTAACAATAAATCTATTGTAATATTGCTATTAGGATTCAACTGTATAGTTTTACAAGGCAAACTCATTGATCCATGTTTCATGAATAGTGGTTCACAAGAACCCATCTCTCGTAATAGTGAATAAATCTACTTATTAATCTATTTCTGATAATATTTTTTATGATATTAATAAGATAATATTATATTTCAGAAATAAAATTATTTATTAATCCATTCATAGTAACATATTCTATGATATTAATAAGGCAATATTATATCTTTTTTGGCCCTTGTGACTTGCCGTATAAAGGGTACAACACCCTGTAAATGTTGCTTACCGTATCAAAAACATATTCTATGATATTAATAAGACAATATTATATTTTAGAAGTGAAATTTTTGAAAATGAATATACATAAATATATAGTCTTCTTCAACACCCAAAAAGAAACCTTGGGATTCCTCACACAAATAAAATATTTTGTATGTTATATTCTCCATGCTAAGTTTGTTAGTGCATGTTTGATTGTAGGATACAACACTTCCCAATAATGGTTGGGGAAAAGTCATGAAAGTAAAGAGGTGGCATGTGTCATGAAAGAGAGAATAGCTTTGGTATAGGGAAACCTTACATTGAGATCAATAGTTATAAGTGCAAATTGAATGTGGGGTGGGAATTCATGTAATCTTTTACCTTGATTAACTAAAAAAGCATTTATCCTCCATTATGTCATCATTGTAAGCACTAGCCACATTGATAACATAAAATGAAACTTAAAAGGAAAGTCATTGCTAACTTGGGATTTGATTTGGAATCAATTCCCTTGACATAAATAAATGTGGCCCATATTCCCACCCAAATGTCAATGATGAACCAAATGTAATGTCTTTGACAATGTGCACGTATGTGGAGTTCAGCTTACAAGGGATATTTAAACATAAAATATAAAATGAAGAGAAAGAGTACATCATCATGTGGGTAGCTTTGGTTGAGAGTAAAGCAACCCTATAAAAAATGACAAGGGCCCATTGGGGCCACTTGAGATTAGTCCACGTCTTTCTTATAGAAGACCATTTGGAGAAAGCTTGCCGACAAAGAGAGAAACACTCCTTTTAACACCCATGGTCAAGTGTTTAACTCTAGGTGGTATTTTTTGAGTGTTCATTTGAGTTCAGACTTTTGTTGGGTTTTTTTATTAGTTGAATTTGACTAGTATTTAAGTGTGTGGTTTAGGGTTGATTGATATTATCAGTTGATTAATCAAAATTATTATTTATTTATTTAAAATTTTCAATCAATAAATGTTATTTTTTATATGTCAAATAAAGATTAAGATGATTATTTTTTTATTATTTTAACAGTATTTTAATCTGTATTCATATTTAATGGTTTGTATATTTTTAGTGTTTAATTAAGTTTTGAATTCACTTTAACATTTATGTAATATTCATAAATCGCATATACGCACACACAAGCACTTATATTTTATATTTTTTTAGTAGTTGTAAAAATTAAGTGGTAATATTTTGTTCATCTTCTTGTATACAATCTAATTAATTCTTTTGTGAGATATTTCTTATGTATTTATTTAAAAATTCTAATGACAGATAACAATTTTAAAGTTTTAACTTTTTTATACTAGATAAAAAATTAGATGTTTATGTTTTTCTAGTATTTTTAGAATATGTCAATCTATGCTGTTATCCAATGACTATTGTGTTTCTAGTGTTTAATTGAGTTTGAATTTGCATTAACATTAATATAAATCTCATGAAGCACCAAAAAAAATCATATTTCTTTTATACCTTTTATTGGTTTTGAAAATTAATCATATTTCTTTATATTCTTATATACAATCTATGTTGACATAATGATGGATGTGTGTGTACTCTTTAATGAATATTGTGTGTTTGAATCTAGATAAAAGTAGGAATATATACCTTGTTAAAAATATATAAGATAATTAGAAAATTAATTCCTTTCAAAAATTATTTCATAAATGGGTCTTAACACATATTCATGGTAGGTGTAGACACCTGAAATGTGACCTTAACATAACCACACTTGACTTTACCTATCCTAATTAAATAAATATTTATTATTTATTCAATTAATTTAACATTTTCTCTTATCCTAATATTTAATTAAATATAATTGAGGAGTTCATGGGAGAATGCATCGAGCTCTAAGTTTCACATCATTTCAAGGCAATAGTCAGTTTTTCAAGAATGACAGTCAAATTTTTAGAAATGTTGGTTGCTTCAAAGGGCCCCATGGCTATTGAAGAGATCAACAGTTTGCAAATTGCCAAGTTTTCAAAATTGGAAGTCAAAGTTTCAAAACTGGTAGTCACTTCCAAGGGACCTGTTGATCATAAAATCTTACGCCTCTCAGAACATCCTTATGGGAAATTCAGCGAGTGGGGGACCATATTGCGCCTCATTGAATGACCTCTGAGATTTTTAAAGAAAGTCGACTATTTTTTGTGTTTTAAGGAAAGGGGAAGAGAAACACCAAGAAAATAAAAAATATGGTGATGCGCCAAAGCTTTTACAACATTTCAAAGATTAACAATCTCCTCCTTCTGATGAAATGAACACAAAATGCCGCAAACCCTTCATTGTTGGGGAGAGAAAAAAACATCAAAGGCTAAAAATAGCATAGTGTAGTCATTCAAATCTCCCTGTGGGAAGCATCCATTAAGGTCCAACAAAAGCAAGAAACCCCAAAGATTATCAAGATATTCAGGTATTCATAGGACTGCCTTTGCTCTTACAACATAATATGTCTTTTAGCATAATCTTCTATAGAAAATAAAAGAGTACAATAACATGATTTGTTTTTCTGAAAGATAACTTTTAAACATAGAAGCTAATAACATGGAGAATAATTATCCAGACTATCTAGGTAGAAATTGACATAGAGCTTTCAACATATATGATATAAAAAAGGGAAATTTATGATAAAGGCCATAAAATACACAATATCAAAATCTTCTCCTTAATAATATCTATTTTTCAATAAACCAACTGAAAACAAAGGTCAAATTCCAATCCAATTCATAGTCTTGACAAATAATACATGCCATAGAGCGTGAATAGTGCTTTGTAAAATTCTATCTTCAAACAACCTCTGAACTAAAAACAAAACTCCTTTTTTTGACTTTGCTACAAACCCTTTTTTTATCTAGAAGAAAGAACCACCACTGCAACCAAAATAGATGAACAATTGCAAGATATCCACACTTGATTGACCACGATCTGATCTAGGGCTTGATTAGATCGCAATGATCTTTGCTCATAAAGTCCTGGGCTGCCTCATTAATGGCTCCATATTTTGTAGAAGTTCTACGAAGATACACTACCAAAAGAAAATCAGATCACAACACAACCTATCTAAAACATGATCCAAACAACTACGAGAAATGATGATGCCATCTCAAAGGTCCAACCTCAAAAGTAAGATCTTTGTCGTGCTCTCCAGAAAACTTTGCCCAAAAAGAGATACATTTGCAGACAACATGATCTACTTGACGAAATGGCTGACGTGAAAAGTGGGTGGGCAATTTCAAATTTTATGAGAACGACTTTCAGAAAATCCCCACCAAGTAGATATGCGTCCCAGTTCGGGCTTGAAAGGAAAACGATATAGAAAAGTTGTGCAACCACCACATGGCGCATTGTGTTCCTTTATGTGAGAGTAATCTTTTCCTTTTGAGCAAGGTGCCATCATAAAGCAAAAAGGAAGTAAGGGCCGAAAACCAAAATGTTGAAGGAAAAATTTGCTTCACAATTTTTGGTGACTCATAGGGGGCCTTCGCTTGCGGAGGGATGAATGTAGATATCAAAAGTAAAGACCTCAAAGTTTGAGGAAAGTAGCGTGTTGGGTTTCCCAATCTCCATCGGTGGGTAGGACGAGGGCATACAATGTCTCATAGGCCTGATCAAGATCAAGGACCTCTTTGAAAGAAACTCGTCCTCACCTTGATGAAACAACTCTAATGTGATAGTACAATTGAGAAAGGGGAAGGATTCCTTCTTGATCTCTTTGATTGTGGGTGATGAGATTAAACTCTGAAGCACTGTGGAGTCATGGATCTTGAGCCTGATCACTTCTGTGATTTGTTCTATTGTCAACACTCCTTCGTCTGATGAGAAAAGGGTAGGTAATCCCGATTGGAGCAGAACTTTAAACTCTTCATTTATCTTCCTAACCTTCTTATTCAACACCATTTGACATGTTCTACTTCTAATCGCAACCTAGTTGCAAATGATGAATTTGTTTGCCCTTCTTGTAGCCGCTCTTCGATTGGGAATCCCAACACCTTTTAAAGCTTTCACGGTTGCTTTATATAGTTTAGGAATCTTGATTCTTCAACAAGGGGAGTGATCATGTGCAAAATTTGGTCAACCATTAGGCTGACCTTTGTGTTTAATTCTTGAGCATCCATTAGAAACCGAAAAACTAGCTTCAGGGTTACAACTGTAACAATGATTCTCTCCCAATGAGTAGATATTATTTTTTTAAGTACCAAGAGGAGCTCGAATCCTCACACTGTGGTCAATTCCTTCTGCAATTAGGATTCTCCCGCTCTTATGCCTTCCTCCAATTGATTCTTCTCTTGGAGAGCGTTTTTAAGTTCAAAGCGTAGCCTCCTAATCTCCTCATTGTGAGTCTGCAAAATAGACTTAATGTCTTATTTTTTTCATTTCTCCTTTTTTGTTTCCACTTGGGCCCTCTAAAGATTATTAGAGACTTGAGATCGGATGATAGTTAATTCTTTCTGCATATCTGCATTTTTCTCATCCATCTCCTGTAGCTTCATTTGTAGCTCTTCATATATACTGTTATTTTTGGTTGCTTCATCTTCCAACTCCTTTTTCTTTTGTTGATGCTCCATAGTTGTTTCGTGATCGACCACGATCTCACATCTCAATCTTTCTACCTCGACATGAAGTTGATCCCTCTCACTCTAGGCCCCTTTGAGCAACTTAGTTGCTTCACCTTGCTGACCTTGTAACTTCCTCAAGTGGGCCATCTCCAAATCCTTTCCTTTGATTTCTGCCTGGAGTTTGTCCATTGTGGATTTTATGTTCACCAACACTGCCTCACACTTCTTCAACTTTTTGTCTAGCTTTTCATAGTCGGTGTAGACCACCTTCTGAGTTGCCTTGGCTATACCTACCTTGTCACGAGGAATATTTTCACTTAAATTTAGACCCACAACTTGGATGTCATAATCCTCAAACTACATTTATCCTTCTGGCTTGGATGTCTATGGCCTCATAGCTATGATTAGTAGAGCATTCTTCTCTCCATCAAAACAAGTCTCCAACTTCTGAGTAGTTGAATTTTTCATGGCTTTTCCTCGAACCTTTTGCTTTCTTGCTTGTTGGGCTTGTCTTGTTTCTTTAATATGAGTCTAAAGGCTCTATGTGGAATCAATACTTTGTGCGGAAAGTGAAGCACCAACGAGGAGACTAAAGAGGGTGTCAGAAGGAGAGGCCTTGGCTGCTTGAGGTTGTAGAGAGGAAAAAGGAAGCATTATCATTGAAAAGGGTGGGATGCCATGTATGGATTGAGAAGGAGGGACACCCACTAGAGTAAAATGGGAAGTGGGAAAAAAAAGAGGCATTTTTTGGGAAGTAGATGGGGACACTGAAACTGGAAACATGGGAATATTAGTGTTTACAATGGGTGCCTTTGATAATGCAATCAGAGAATCAATTGTGGCTGAAGCAGAAGATGCTCATTTGGCGCATAGGGTTTCTTCATGGGGCTCATTGTCAAATATGACTAGGGGTGTATTAAGGATGAGAACGTTGGAACCCACAGACATAGGATTTCTTTTTGCAGATGAGGGGGTAGTAGCAACCAAAGATGTAGTAGAAAGAAGGATGGCAAGTGCAAGACTTACTTGGATCGTCGAAGCCAAAAAATCCTGCTGGAGCTGAGTCCACTTCTTCTTCTCCTCTATTTGATATGCTTGGTCCACCTAAGTATTGCACTCTTCCTTTCTTTGCAGGGGCTACACTAGTTGATTTAGACTCTCTGGTGATTGATCTTGATGAACCCTGGGTCTTTGGAATTGTGGTAGATCCTTTTGGAGACTATCGGGTCCTCTTTCTCTTTGGCAAGGTGCTGGTGGAGGATGTGATCTGTGATCCTTTTTGTTTTGACCCCTTTCCCTTCCTTTTACCTATGTCGGGCTCCTAAGGCAGGGGGAAAAAATTGGTGCGTGCTCTTGTTCCATCTCCTAATCTAATTTAGGATTGCCATTATCAGACCCAACCTCAGTGTCATAGATCTCATCGAATTGCTCATCACTCGACACGAACTCTCTATATAGGGCACTGAGGTTCTTGATTTTCTATTGGTACCTCTAGAATTCAACCGTCTTATTCTCCAACCATCCTAAAATCTCTAAATGTGTTTTGAGGGATTGGCCCATCTGGATGCTTTTTCAGAACTCTTCCACTTTGGGATAGAAGTCATGCCATGGGGGTTGTTCAAATGGTATGAAGGCTAGGTCAATGTATACCTCTTCCCTCCCCTCGATCAGGTTCCTCCTTGACTCAAAATACTGCCACTCTTTGTGTTTGACAGTCGGAAGACACTTAATAGGATTGTACTTCCAACTATCACAAATAAGGACCAGGCCTAGGTAGACCAACTTGTTAGTCAACACCTATTATTCTTCTCACTTCACAAGCATTATCTAACTTTTGGAAATGGTAAGGGGAATTGCGTAAAGCACTTTCTTGTGTTTCCCATTATTGTAAGCTTTGTTGGCAATGGATGCCTAACAACATGCCTCTAAAGCGAGGGTTCTGTTTGTTATAAATTTAGGAAGCCTAAAAGGTTCCCCAATAAAATGATGAAATTTGATGAAGAAATTTTTTCTCTGAAGAAATAATCCATTGAGGTCTGGTGGTTTTTCATCCATTCCAAACCCTTAGGGGAGAAATTTCCTGGAGGGTGCAAAGACAAATCTAAGAGTATCGGTTGTAGGAAATAATCAAACAACGAATAGTAGTCCCATGTTCTGGAAAGCACATGGGTCTAGGCTAAAATTGGCTTGTATAACCCCGCCGCATCAAATTTACTGAGCGAAAAATATCCACTAAAAAAATTAGGGTTCTTTTGTAAAATTAAGTGTACCAAAATAAAGGAATATCTAAACTCAAAGGCAATGCTATAATTTTTTAATTGTTCCATCATTCCATTGGAAATTACATTGGAAAAATCAAAATACTTTTGGATCCTTTCCTTCTTGAGCTTGAAGGCTAAACCCATCTAGAACTCATAGACCTCATCATCACTTTCATGGCCGTAAACAAAAGCCAACATTGAGAAAACAACCTACACATCTAACTTGAACTCTTTGTGCACCAAAGGGAAGACCAGTTGTTTATTATCTTACCCTTTAGTTGTTTCATCCTTATAGAATTTTAACATTTTGTCTCTAGTTCTCCAAAAATCTCTCATTCTTTTGCTTTGGAATATCTCGGCCTCCCAATTTGCAAGGATGCATAGGATATCTCAGATGGCTACCACACTGATCATAACTCTTAACCTGTTGCCACTAATAAACTCATTTTCTTTATCCATATTTTTTCGTGCATGCATCAACCAGCTTTGGGAATGGATGTGTGTAGGGCAGTATGAATTGTGGAAAACCACAATGCTAGATATGAGTTGTGAAACCATCCATTGACCCATGGGCAAACATTCTCTGCAATGCTCCTTCCTTGAGGCTTTTAGGGTTTACACACAACTTTGGGTCATAAATATTGTCTATGAAATATTTGACTACCTCATCCTTGATGGGGTTGCCTAGTTGTATGGCTTTGGTATACACAAAGCTCCAGTCCTCTAGTGTTGGGGCATTAGCATATGAAACTTCTCCAAAGATGTTGGTGTAGCCCAACCTTGCGAATGAGACTCTAGTGTCTCAACCAAAGAATGATGCTTCTGCCATTGTTGCTTTCTTGGAAGGATTCGTAGAAACCTCTTTCAAAGTGATAGTTACTTGAGAAAACCTAACACTTAGCAAAAAAAAATATTTTTGGGTGCATTCAATTCTCACACATACATGCAGTAAATGTGTTGTCATTATCAATGACCTGCTAAGTACTACTAGTGAGGTGATACATGGAGAGTGGGGGGCTCGTACTCCTCATAAATGCCAACTTCACTGTGAGAATGTATTTAGTACATTCCTTATGCTGCCCTTTTGATGGCTTAAGCTTTGAGTGATGGGAATCGTGCTTTGAGCGATGGGAAGCATACCTCGAAAAGACATTTGAATTTAATTAAGTAGGGTTTAGCCTTTTAAGACATGTCCTTTCAAATAGGTAAGTAGGTTGGCATTGGTGATGACGACGAACACATGGTGGCAAATTGTTCACGTGAGCATTTACTCCCAATACTCAAATTAATTCCACAAAGCTTGGTTAGAGATCTTCCATACGATTTACTCTTTGCTTCTCATCACCTTAATATATTTTTTGTTGTCATCTGAGGGGAGATAGATTTTCTGTTGCCAACCTCCCTAGCGCACATTTTTCTATAAATAGAAAAAATTGTTTTGTGAATATACTTGCTAAGTTAGTATTGAGTTGGTGAGCTCCTTCCGCTGCATTTTCCTTTTTTCTAGTTTGTAAGCTTTCTTGCCACCATTATGACTGGTCTAGGTACCCCAATTTGGCCTTTGAGTCGGAAGCTACAAAACTCTTTTGTAGGAGAGGTTAGTAGTGAGAGGATTAAACACTTGATAGGGAGGAATGACCACCTCGTGATCATGGCATTCAAGTGGGTGCTCAGAAAGGATTACATGAAGGATGAAAACTAGTCGTGTTGCAATTGAAACGTTGTTTCTCAGTTCATGGCTTCCTTGCTAGATTTGGACATTTTCAAGCCCTAGATCATAGAACTTTCCCACGTCATGTTTGATTTGGCATACTTAGATGGGTTGGGTGAAGTCATCCAAGTAGCAATCCTTGGTGCTCACATTCCGGCGGCCATGAATATTCAGAGGCACGTCGAATATGCGAAAGTGATGCCCTAGATGCCCTTTCTTATGGACTTCTAGATGATGGACTTGGAGTGGCATCAACTATTGTCCTGACTTGCATCTTGTTTCCTTTCGAGGATGTACAATGTGGAGCATTTCCCTAGGGTTGAGTGGAAAACCCACTTTGAATTCCTAGTCTACTGTCCTGACGTCAAGGATTGAATGTCTGTGCCATGCCCGCATGCCCCATGTGCTGTGTTGATAACCCCATTGATGCCTTGCTGAAGAAATATCAGAAACATGCAATTTTTTTCTTTTTGAAGATGTAATTTTGGGTTTTGAATGAGAAGGTTTTAAGCTTCTCTCAGATTCTTAGGCTCGAAAGAACATACTATCTTGTAAATATTTCAATGAATATAATATATGGTACTTTTTTTCTATTTGTTTGTGTTTACTCTCATGGTTTTATTTGCAAAAAAATGTATTTTACAAAATTTTACTTATGGTACATAATTGTAAAATTTTAATGAAATTGTGTGTACTTTAATTGAATAGTTTAAGGTGAATACCATTTACCAGTATATCCAAAACATCGCCATTGATATCCTCTAGCTTGCACGCATTCCTTTCTTTGCATGCATGGATGCAGAAGGGACCCCTCCACAATGAATCAAACTTTTCATACTGCCCTATTTTTGTAGCTTGTTCATCATATTTTAGCACAAGACTCCCCTCCCTAAAATCTGGGTTGGAGGTATTTTTATCAAACCAACATTTGACCACCTACTGGCATCTGATCATGGCATCAAATGCCTTCTCTCTCTTTTCTTTGAGGCTTAAGAGCTTCACTAATCTTACTTCCATTCTGTTGTGTTCCTTGACTTCCAAAGCTTTTAACAATTGTAGTGCCAAAATTTCTATGGAAATGGGTAAAAGTACCTCTTTCCCATACACTAATTTGTAAGGGGAGTTTTTCAAGATCTTCTTAGGTGTAATTTTGTTGGCCCATAAAGCTGCTCATAGATGCTTATGCCATTCTTTCTAGTGTTCCGACCGGATGCACTTTATTAACCTAATTAGGTTCTTGTTAGTTGATTTCGCTAACCGTTTCCTTGCAGGTAATAATTGGATGAAGTCTTGAGGTATACCCCATGATTAAGAGTGAAGCTTGACATCCTAGAGCCTTCAAAGGCTTGTGCATTGTCAAAAATGATGGTTTTGGGTGAATTGAACCATGCTACGAACTCTTTGAGAAAATTTACAATTTCTACTTTTGTAACATTCTTTAGGGGGGTGGCCTTCGTCCATCTTGTGAAGTAGTTGATCTCCATAAGTATCCACTTGTTTCCTATGCTAGAGATTGGATTTATCATTGTGAAAAAATCCAAACCCCATTGTGCAAAGGGTTCCTTGGTCATGATTGGGCTTATTGGCATGGCGGAGTTCTTTCACTTGCCAACGAAATATTGGCATTGAGTACACTTCCACACAATATGATGAGCCTCATAGAACATTGAAGGCTAGTAATAGCCTACCCACATTATTTTCAAAGCAGTGGTCTTGGCGGAAAAGTGTTCACCCACAAGGCTACTGTGGAATTTTCCTAGAATCCTTTTTTTCCTATGGCTTGTCTATGCAACAGAGGACTCCATTATAATTTATTTTAAATAAAATTTTCTCAAATAGTACATACCTGGTGCCTTGCAGTCAGTAGTAGCATCTTTTATGAGGTAGGATGTTGGTCGGATATTGCCCAATTTGCATAAATCGCATCTGATCAGCCACCCATGACTCATCAAATTCGAATTGGTTTGTATAGACCTAGTTAGTCTCTTCTTCCGCCTGGGAGCCTAATTCCTACGCAAGGTATTCGCAAAGGTCTCTCCCTCGAACCAACTTGCTTGGTCAGATGTCCACATCATATTCCAGGATCTTGGTGATCTAGTTGGCCCTCTTCTTGGTTTTGTCGCCTTCAATGATATATTTCCTAACGCTAGAATGGGCGATAAAGATGGTGATTCTAGTGGCCGATACTAGGTATCAAAATTTCCTTAGGCTATTGAAAATAGTAAAGGCCTATTTTTTAATAAAGTTATACCTAGTTTCATATCCTTTGAGAGACCTAGAATGAAATGCGATGGGATGCTCTCCACTCCCCTCATCCTTTTGAGTGAGCACTGAAGCTATGTTGTGCTAGCCACTATAGATGTAGAGCAGGAAACCTTTGGAGAAGTCCAAGTTGGCTAACACCAGAGCTATGGAGATGGCTTCCTTTTTTTCTCAAAAGAAAGCTTACCTTCAGGAGTCCATTTAAACCTTAAGTCCCTTTTTAACATCAATGTAATGGGTCTTGTAATGCCTGTGAAGCCCAAAATAAATCGGCTGATGAAGTTAATTTTTCCTAGAAAATACTATAGCCCCTTTAGATTGATTCGAAGTGGTAGTTATTTTACAGTCTTCACCCTTTCAGGGTCTATGGCTATTCCTTCCTTTGATATCACAAATTCAAGCAACTTGCCTTGCGGTACTCGCAATCTTTCCTTGTCCGCCTGTAGGATGTCTCTTCTAACTTTTAGCTTTTTTCCTTTCCCGACATCAAGGTCTTCATAGTCTCCTTTTTTGGTAGTAAATCTATTCTTTTTATTTCTCGCATCCTCATACTTGAAGATATTTTCAAGAGAAATCAAGCCTGATGGGAGCTTATTACTTTTGAATTGAATTACTCATCCTTCAATATCCCCTCTAGCTTTGAACTATGAATGATCAGAAGCTTTCCTTAACTTTTGTAGAAAAATAGTAATATGAATATCATCCTTAAAAACCTACCAATTCTGATCATTGTTGGGTATTGACGATCATACGATGGTATGCATTGAATTCTAATTTTTTGTTGATTTAGGGGTTGACTCAAACTATGAGCCAATCAAAGCCATATGATCTACAATTGAATTATAGGACTATTGGATAACTTGTATGTTAAAATCTTTGAAGATCTCAATTAGATCCCATATTCTATGTTTGTAAGACCTCATTCTTACATATTTTGTAGTTGCTTGTTCGTGGACATGGTTTACGACTAACTCCAAATCTTTGAATGCCTGTATTCTCTTTATGCTCATCTGCTCTGTGACAATCAAACCATGGACCAAACCCTCATACTCTGCATCAATATTTGATAACTTAAAGCAAAAGGATTTAAGGTTATCTGATCCAATTGGAGATACTAACAGATGCCAGCTTTAGAACCAATTTTTCACTTAGCACCATCAAAATATAGTGTCCATAGACTATTGTCACCCAGTCCACTAGGTTCCTCCTATTCCTTTACCAATTTCAGGAAGACTTGGTCATCATCAAAGATCACATAAGTGCCTAGCTTAGTAGCATGGAAGTTCCTGAATGGGTCAAAATGAATAAGCTGATTGATTAGGACCTCTTCTTGAGGGGTCTGATCACTTGTGTCCTCATTTTCTAACATTTCTATGCAATATGTCTCCTTTTTTGAGGAGGCATGCGTTACTTCAAAGCACAAAAAAGTGTTGTCTTCTATATGTTCAGGGTGTAAGGATTTAGACGATATCTTCATATTTTCCCCATGCTTTGTCTATAGTATCAAATGATACCAATCAAGTGCTATATATCCACCAAGCTTTGCCATGAAGTCTCTTGAAAGACACATTCCAAAAATTGGGGGAGTATCTATTACGACTACTTCTTGTGTGACAGTTTGGATCGAACACGAGAAAAGGGTCAAAGAAAAATCCTTGATGTGTCCAACGATCAGGACTTTCTTCCCATCTAATTACATGATCCCTTTCTCAAGAGGCTCGTATTCAAGTTTTAGGGCATCAACCACTTTTTTGGGCATGACTGTGTACTAAATCCTGAATCAATCATATTATTGTGTAAAAGATTATCTCCCATAATAAATATTAAAAATCAAGTGGTAGGATTTGGTTTTCTTACCTCTTTTACGTCTATATTGTCTGCGATGTTCACATATGTCATGGATCTCAAAGGTTGGGGGTTCGACGCAGGCCCTTTTCCTCTATCTTGATTATTTGGTAGGATTGTATCTTTTTGTGACATTTTTTCCTCTTTCTTCAATGCCTCCTAGAGAAATGTCTTATATTTTGGAATTGATATAACATCCTACAAAAACACATTAGCAGGCACCTTCTTTAGTTGCTCCACCATATTAAGTGTTTCGACTGGCAGGACCTTAGGTTTGAACGGTGGTATTTCTTTTGTCTTAGGAAGAGGCCATTCTAACATGGATGGGCTTAGTACTTTGTCCATATCTTTCTTTGGAAATGGTGGAGCTTGCAACTACTGAGTGGGTCATATCTGTGAGGCTTGCTCTACTTGTGGCGATGGATGTTGTCGAGCTCATTGCACATATTCTCCAGTGAGTCTTGTCTTGGACCACATGTTGTAGTCCAACTGTACTTGTGGGGCACTAATTGTTGAAACACCATTTGCAAATACTGTGTCTTCTTCTTCCATCCAAGAAAATAATTCTTGGTTCGGTGAGATATCCAACTCTTGCTCTAAGGACATCACTTACATTTGTGCTCTAAAGTGGGAATTCTCCATTCTGGGAGACTGATATTCTTCCATGTTCAAAAACACACCCTAACCTCTTTGTTTCGCTATCTTTTGTTAAAGATTTCCCCTTGGATTATTAGGGGGTATATGGCTATCATTAAACGGGAAGCACCATGCGTTCTCATCTTCCGCTTGGTTGTTTTGGACTAGGACCAAATCCTTGCTCAGATTAGTCTTGGCAGTCTGAAGTGACATGGTGACTAGGACTATTTGGTTCGTAGAGGCCTATTGTTGGTTACTTCCCTTTGGAGCTCCTTGATACATTTGATAAGATGACCTTCCTCCTTGATAGGTTTACATTGGAGGCTTTGAAGGTGTCACCTGCTAACGTCGGGTAATGACTAATTCATTCGTAAAAGACCACATAAGGTTCTCCATATCATTGACATATGTTGCTAGTGAAGAGGAGCCCGAATTGCTTGGTTGTGCACC
The DNA here is from genome assembly GCA_007258455.2 of Sequoia sempervirens. Classification (NCBI taxonomy): domain Eukaryota; kingdom Viridiplantae; phylum Streptophyta; class Pinopsida; order Cupressales; family Cupressaceae; genus Sequoia; species Sequoia sempervirens. The sequence continues at coordinate 287,472,673 of VDFB02000008.1, forward strand.
TGGGTACACATACATGGATGGCAGTGGTGTAGCCAATGTTTTGGGAAGTGGAGTAGAAGTACTAGGAGCCATCTCCTCCTGGGGGCCACTAGAGATTTCAATGAACATGGGCATCAATGGCCGTGGTGGAAGCTTCTCGACATCAATCAGATTGTTCTCTATGCGCACAACCAGATCGTATGCATCAGGAAATGTATCTCCTCCCATTGAATGTACCATGACTGTGATGTTTGAATTGAAATCCTTTAGATAGAACATGGACACCATAACTGTCAGAGGCCTCGATATCATAGGAATCCTCTACCAGGTTTTTTTGAAACCTGGTGTTGAAATCACTCATTTCCTCTTGTGAGGACCTCTTGATAGTGATTAATTGCTACAACAATTATGAGTGATCTCCTTTCTTTGATAAGCACTAAAATAATTTCTCCTTTAGTTGATCCCAAGAGTGGATTGAACTAGAAGCCAAGGATCTATACTAGTTCGGAGCCTTCCCTTTGAAAGATGCAGCTAGTAATCTAAGGGCTACATTTTCTTTCGCGATGTGATGGACTCTGCAAACCTCTGCAATATCCTGGAGATGCTCAAAAGGGATTTTAAAATACTCCCCAAAAAATTTTTTTACTGAACTTGAGAGCATTGGTGGGTATGGCGGGTCATACATTTGGGGGCGTAGGTGGTTATAGAAGGCTACAACTATCCCAAGTTACAAAATTTCTAGGAATATGGGCCCTAAGTGGGCCATTGAGAACAAATTCCTATGGGTGGGGTAGATAAGAATTCTAATTTGGAAGGTTCAATCTCTTGGTGGAGTGGATAAAGCTCTGTATTGTGGGCTAATATACTTCTTCCTCTATTGCTCCCGCTAGGTGACACGAAACCTGTAAGTTGTCTCCTCCTAGGTGCCAAAGCAAGTAGTTGGGAGTGCTAAAAATTTCCTCTAGAAGATTCTCTTGTTTGAACTCTGGGCATGATATTGCAAACCTCTCTTCTTAATCTAATTTATGAAATAATTTTGACTTCTAATCAGATGTTTGAAAAACCTCGAGTCCCATCATGCATTCTAGAAAAAAAAACTATTGATCATAAAAGCTTATGCCTCTTTGAACAACCTTATGGTAAATTCAATGAGTGAGGGACCATATTGTGCCTTACTAAATGACCTCCAGGATTTTTAAAGAAAGCCAACTCTTCTTTTTTCTTAGGGAAAGGGGAAGAGAAATACAAAGAAAATAAAAAAGATGGCAATATGTCAAAGCTTTTACAACATTTCAAAGATTATAAATCTTCTACTTCTGATGAAATGAACACAAATTGCCACAAACCCTTCATTGTTGGGAAGAGAACAAAACAACAAAGGCTAAAAAGAGCACATTGCAGTCATTCACATCTCCCTGTGGGAAGCATCCATTAAAAGGTCTAAAAAAGGCAAGAAACCCTGAAGATTATAAAGATACTCATATATTCACAGGATTTCCTTTTCTCTTACAACATAATATGTCTTTCAGCATAATCTTCTATAGAAAAAGGAAAGAGTACAATAACATGATTCATTTTTGTGAAAGATAACTTTTAAACATAGAAGCTAATAACACAGAGAATAACTATCTAGACTATCTAGGAAGAACTTGACATAGAGCTTTCAGCATAAATGATATAAAAAAGGGAAATTTATGATAAAGGCCATAAAATGCACAATTTCAAAGGCTTCTCCTTAATAATATCTATTTTGCAATAAACCAACTGAAAAAAAAGGTCAGATTCCAATCTAGTTAATAGTCTTGACAAATAATACATGCCATGGAGCATAAACAGTGCTCTGTAAAATTCTATCTTCAAACAATCTCTGAACTAAAAAAAAACTCTTCTTTTTGACTCTACTGCAAACCCCTTTTTTATAGCTAGAAGAAAGAACCACCATCACAACTAGAAGAGATGAACAATTTCCAGATGTCTACACCTGATTGATCGCAATTAGATATAGGTCTTGATTACATCGCATTGATCTTTGCTCATAAAGTCTTGGGCTGCCTCATTAATGGATCTAGATTCTATAGAAGTTTTGTGAAGATACGCTACTAGAAGACAATCAGATCCTAGGACAACCTGTCTAAAACATGATCCAAACAACTATGAGGGATGATGACGCCATCTCAAAGGTCCAACCTTGAAAGTAAGATCTTTTCCATGCTCTCCAAAAAACTTCACCCAAAAAGAGATACATTCATGGATGACATGATCTGCTTGACGAAATGGATGATGTGGCAAGTGGGTGAGTGATTTTAGAATTTATGAGAATAGCTTTGAGTAAATCCTTGCCAAGAAGACATGTGTCTCGGTAATGGTCCGAAAGGAAAATGGTATAGAAAAGTCGCACAATCACCACGTGGCACATTGCACACCTTTATGCGAGAGTAATCTTTACCTTTGAGCGTGGTTCCATCATAAAGTGGAAAGGAAGTAAGGGTGAAAAACCAAAATGTGAAGGAAAATTTTTCTGTATAGGCCCCATCACTATCTTAGGGATCATCAATTTGCAAGCCACTAGGTTTTCAAAAATGGTGGTCATAATCTCAAAATAGGAAGTCACTTTCAAGGACCGTATGGCTACGATCAAAATCCCAAAACTATTAGTTGCTTCCTAGGGTTCCATGGCTATCGTAAGGGTCAATAGTTTGTAATTTTTCAGTACAATGACCCACCAAAATATTCCTCTTACCACTGGCCTCCATTATGCCCAAGAAAAAACTTAACTAGGAGAAACAAGAGCCTTTTGACATTTGTAAATTTGAGCTTGGACATTCAGGAAAGTGTTTGAAATCTCTTGGAAACTGTCCTCTCTGGTCTGACATTGTCTCTAACTAGCATGCACCAATTTCATTTCCCAATGCCATTCTAGTAAAGTTTTCCTTGTAAAAATACCTCTCAGATACAGTTGGGGCACCTCTCCAACCAAAACCCCAGTTCTTATTGGAAAAGATCTCTAAAAGAGAACTCCTTGCTTGGAAGAAGGAAAATCTCAATTCAAGCAAGAAAGAAACCTACTAAAGAATGCTAAAAGATTGGAGGCTAGAAAGCTTTTTTTGAGGAAAATATCGGTACCAAAGAAATAGAAGGAATTGCAGTCTCCTAAAGTGAACAAATGAATAGTAAATGTTACACCACCACAAGACCTATTACTCCCACAAATCTAGGACCTCTGAAGCATGGCCCTAATATGTAAGTTTTGGTACCTTACACCTACTTTAAATCTTTTACAGGATTGGATTTTTTAGAATGGGAGGGAGCTAAGAAAATATTTTATCTAGATCAAGGGAAGGGTTTCTTCATTATCATTTTTTCTACAAAAGAAAATAGGAATGCAGTTTTCAAAAATAAGGCATGGATTTTTGAGGGTTCAGGTCTTCACATGTAGTCATTGTATCCCAGCTTTAGCCCCCAAATCCTCTGCAATAAAGTATATTTTGTTCTAGGTTCAACTACCTTCTCTACCAATAGAATATCGAGAAACAAAACTTACTGAGATTTTGTCCAATCAGATGGGTATCTTTCTTAAACATGATCTCCCCTTTTATCAACCCATCTTATCCAGTTAGAATGTGTGTATTGATGAATATCTCGAAGGATCTCCCTTTCCATCTTCACATAAAATTAATAAATGGGGTTTGGATCCAGGAAATTCTTTTTGAGACCCCACAAAATGTGTGTGCATAACGCCACCTAATAGGGCATTCTAAAAAAAATCCAATCACCACAAATTCATTGTCAAAGACAATGAGCTTAGCCTCAAAACCCAACAATACATGTGGATTCACTATTGAACCCATACCCTAGAATATTGTTTTGGTAGAACATAGAAGAGAGATTGGATTATACCCTAAAAAGAGTACACAGGCTTTTGGTGATTCAATATTGAATTCACCATACACTCATATAGAACTAGTACTAAACAATAGAAAAGAGCTTATCCTAGGCTTTGAAAGAAATATTCCTATGGATGTCCTGATAATACCACCCACATGTAGGAAGGAGAGTGTTATCCTTGTTATAAATGAAGGAAATATGGTTTAAATTATCCTATATGATGCTCCACTCTCTATGAGTCCTACTTACCCATTAATGGATAAAGGTAAAAAATATAAGCTAATCAACTCTTTGACATGGGGAAGCTCTAAAAATGTAGAAGGTAAGCAGTTGAATGTAGATAATCTACCACACTAGAACTTGCTCAAATTGTCTAAGAGACAGTTGTAAAAAGTTGAAAATGTTGTTCAGAACCCAAAACTTCATGAAATTCTTGTAGATGTTTTAAAACATGGTTATGTACTCCAAAATCAAAGATTAAGGAGGTCATTCTTAGTGTTTAAAGCTTTTGGGAACTCACTTCAATTGTATTCCCCATACATTCCTTTTGTAGGTATGCAACAGTTGGAAAAAACTATGATATCTTTGATGTTTGATAATATAACCTCTACTAAGGAGAATCAAAACCTCTCTTTAAATAATCATGATGATCCTCAAGAAGAAAAAATTATTCTCTGAAAGATTAAGGAAGTCTTGGTTGACCAACATCCTTTATTGTCATCATCCTTTTCAAATGAAGAAGAATAAATATTAAGTTCTAAGAACTTGATAGAAGAAGGAAATTTGCAGGTTTTGCTGATCAGATAATCACTTTAGTGGGATCAAAATTAATTGATGAAATTGTAGATGAGGTGAATATGGAGGTTGGAGATTTTTACTTCTCTAATACCTTATCCATTTTACAAACACATAGCACCCAACCCATCACCAAGAAATCACCAAGTGAAAGAGGCAAGAAATATAAATTGGTAAAAATGGAAGAGGAAATAGCAGTAGGGGTGCAATTAACTTTGGATAATAGTATTATAGTTACTCCAAGAAAGCAACCAAAATAGAGGAGAGCATTCTTCTCTCCTCATATCCAATGAAGATAACATATTGGAATGTTAGGGGTATAAATGCTTTTGAAAAAAGAGTCTAGATCAAGCATCAACTGGATGTTTGTGGGGTTGACATCATATTGCTACAAGAAGGTGAAATTACAATACTGTGTCTAACTTTTTTTGCAAGATGCACATTTACATAAATATTTTTAACTAAATCTTCATCTTTTCAAACATATAGCAGCTAAACCATTATGAAGTTTATTTAGACCCTTGAGTGTGTTAAGAAGTTGCATTCTTGTATGATTTCCTCCTTGATGTATTGATTCTTTCTCTATAAGAAAGAGTAGTGATCCTTGTGTGGTCTTAATTGTTCTTGTATGCTCCATTGGATGGCATGCCTATGAAACTTCTATGAGAAAAGAAATGTTAATGTTATGGATCATGATTGAGAAATATGAATTATATTATGTGAGTGAAGCACTGACTGTGAAAGAAGTGGTGTGTGATCATATACTTGATATGGAAAAAATAATTGATGTTATGTTGTTTCTTTCTTGAACTACATTGTGCATTTATCTTCAGTGAGTGCATTGTCATATGCGTGAAAAGGATTTATCAATACATGAATGAAATGTTGCTATATTTTTATTAGAGGATTTGGTTCAATGAATTATGTACCCAAATCATGTTGTTTCCTAAGATTTTGGTGGGAACCTAGATGGTTAATTTGCATTGTGTCATCTTAGAATTTAGAGTTAGGTATTAATAAGTCATATGCATGGTTCTTGTAAAGTTTCTTGGTGCGATATATTGTGCATTTATAAGCCCTACATCATTTGACTAAATTGTATTATTCATATCTTGTTTACTGTGCATGTGGAATTCTTAAAAGAAATCATGCATGATAGGAGCATTGTGTTGGTGTGGCCTATAGCCCCAAACTATATTTTGTGCCTTATGAAGAATTTTGATGTTATCTTGTTATATAATGTTGTAGAGATGAATGATGTGATTAAATGCATGTCCCATGTGATTAGTATTTTTTTTACAATTAAATATCATTAATTCCTTGTATAAGCGAATGCTGGAATTTATATTCCCACCTTATGGTCCATCAATTATAATCAATCTAACAGATATTATTTGGGCCATTTTGCATGGTTTAAGGTTTCTAGTTGTTGATTTTCCTTCTCGTCCCCTTATCTAGTTTCCCAAGTGCAAAATATCTTAGAATTGGCTTAGTTTTATAGTCTTTTGAATTCCCCATATTGCAAAGAGGCCAAATGGGTATCTATATTTCAAACTCGAGGGAATTCAAGGAAAAATTAGAAAATTTACATAATTGCATATTTTTTAGCCCTATCAGGATGTTACGAAACTTCAAGGTTCATTTTGATCCTTATTAGATCCCCGAGGTTCCTCTTCTTCCCTTATTTCCCGCAATTCCTTCCTCTTATAAATTCTACAAAACTTTCCTGCCTACCTAGATTTATCTAGTTCTCCTCCAAAATCCTACACATCCTTCTCCCCCCATTTTACCACAAGTGCAGTTCAAACATGTTTCAAGGTGTTAATCACTTTTTTTTTCCAGTAAAGAAAGAAATTTTGAAAAATGGCTAAGTATAACTTCATGGGAAGATGGAGGACATCCTTTGACTTAAATTTGAATGGGGTTAAAAAGACCACAAGTTGAAGTTTTGCAAAAGTTTCATGTGCATATGGTTTTGTGAAGATTTTCAAGTGAATTGTTTAGAAGGTAAAGGTGTAGTTTGGATGTAAGTTCCAACCCACATGGACCCAATGATAGTCAATTATTTTCACTTGATCCAATGATGCAAAATTAGCTAAGTATAACTTTACAAGAAGATGGAAACCATCTTCTTGTATAAATCTAGTTGAAGGCCAAAGTTTCATAGATAAAGGGTTTGTGAGGCTTTTCTAGTCATTTGGTTTTTTGGAATTTCTAAATGAACTATCCAGAATCAAATTGCATCTGCTAATGAATTTTCCGCGTCTTCTCAAATGAAGTTAAATTCAACTAAGTATAGATTGTGAGTAGATGGAAGTGAAATTCCTGCATGGTCAAATATCAATGGATTTTCCACCAAAGCCACAATTATCCATTTTTTGTATTTCCAAGAATTTGATGGCCAAGTGGATTTACAAGAATTTTTAACTGGCCTAAACATCATTCAATGGTGTGGATGCCACTCAAAGTTCTACAAGGTTTTGATGGAACTAAATCTTTCATGATATACTTTCACTTCATTTTTTCACCTCCCCATCTCATGTTAATGTCATGCAACAAAATAAATCACACTCCCATGTTGACATCATCATCAAAATTTTCCAACAAAACTGGATTTTGGAAGGAAACATTGGTTATGACATCGACCATTCTACCACAAAGTTGAGTGTTGTAGGGAATTCAAGTGCATCTAGATTTGTGGGGATTTCTAGGGCATTTGAACATGTCTTGATGTAGTCCATTTTCTTCCTACATCCAAATGGGTTTCAAATTTTTGTAATGGGCCAAAATGGGACAATTTCAACCTAGAAACACCATAAATGTTATAGCAACCTCCCTGGCTACCAAATATTGATCTATTGATTCTCTAGAAGGGTGTTTAATTTATTTGCAACAAATTTTTAGAGGGATTTTTATGTCATGCTACATTTTTTAAGTTGCAAGGATCCTTTTTCTTAGGAATCCATCTCTAGGTTACATTTTTAATGAATTTTGTAAAATTTTCTCTAGAAAACCTCATATCATTCATCAATGTCGGTATGGAAAAGGAATTTAGAATGGTTTCTCATGTTGTAGATTAAATTTTCATGTAGATTTGTCAGTCTTTTATAGGTTTGTGGCTTGGGTTTCTTCTCTACCACATGCCCTGTCTCTTTGACACCTAATAAATAAATGAAAGTTTGTTTGGACTCTTTGTAAAGGGTACTTCCTTTATTTCTATACAAAGACTTTTTTTTTTTTGCATCTATGCTACTATAACTAGCTTCAAGCATCAAATTAATGAAAATCACCTATTTTTCCTCTCTTCATTTCAAATTAGTTGTGTAAACATATTTACCTTCATTTCTGAATCTATGTTCATTGTTCTTGTATGTTATATGTTTTGTTGAATTCATGGCATAACTAATTATGGATTATTGCTTTCTCTCTTAGTCTCTATTAAAGTCTAACCTTCATAAAACTTTCAAGGACTAATATAATAGAAGATTGTGTGAGTCACCTTGGTATTTTCATTACTTATTTGTGTTATAGTAAGTAGAAACACAATCTAATCTTGGTGCATCACCACTCCTTCCAACGTTTGTTTCTCCCTTCCCTTTTGTTGAACACACTAGAATACTGAGAGGGGGGTGAATCATTATACTTCAAGTTTCAATCCCAATTAATAACTACTAAAGCTAAGTTATACCAATTAAGCATGCATCTACTTAATCAAGATAGGAAGGAAGATAAGCACACATACAATAACACATTTGATACCATATTTACATGGAAAACACCACATGGGAAAAACCACGATGAAAAATGTTGCTAGGAGCTACTGACCTAATCTAGCCTCACAAGTAAATAATAGTTACAACTTTGATTTAGGGCTATAACCCAACTAAGCTACAACTCCATAATCCTCTTCTCATATTTGATCTTCTATATATATATATATATTCTACATGCTTTGTAATTACAAATTGAGTTGGCCATAAAAAATTAAATATAAAACGTGTAACATGTCGGCCTTCAAATCCATTGGCGATATAAAAAAATGATGAAACATTTTTTACATTCCTTCTAGATGAGTCGGCATGACTCATAAAATGTATACAACTTCTTAGACTCTGCTCAATCATGAATTAGTGATGCACACCACCAACATACTTTAGTTGGCCTTAGCAAAAAACATAGCTTCACAAAATGACTTGAAGCAACTGTGTAGTGCAGGAAATGAAAAAGATCTTTATGTGATTCAATCCTTAGACACTATGAAACATGTAGAGTGTCCACACAAACTCATACAACTGATCTTCACAACCTTCTGCTAGTGCAAGTATACAAACATATGTTTTGTTGAAGATTAGGCATTCAGAACCAACTATAACACTCTTTCACTTGAAAATTGAACTTGTGGAGCACTAAACCACTTGAAACTAAAATACAACATGCATTGGACATAATTGAGTATTCCCACAAAACCACTTGTCCAAATCTTCACATCTGGAGGAATGCGGAGTATTCTAATGAGCCTTCAAACCACTTTGCACTACCATAGCACATATTGGCATACTATCACTTGTAACTTTCACTGTGCAAGGATTATTGATATGAAAACTTGGATATAGCACCTTCAAATCTCCATCAACTTAACTTCTAAACTATAAGACTAAATCTTGCTCTACTAAATAATGTGGACCAAAATACTATCTTTGCCTTAGAGAATATATTATGAATGCCTCAAAAAAAACTTCTACAATTTTCACTGAGTATGGTACACCAAACTGGCAAGATATCAATGTAGGCATATTGAAAACACATTAATACATGTTTACCCACCTCTACATTTGTAAGAGACAAGCACCAACCATGTTCAAAGCCCCAGGTCATGGAGAGCCAAGAGTGGAAGGTTGCCCTAACTTACCTCACTCTAAATGGTTGTCTTGAAATGAGGGATGAGAATGATGAGGACTATAAAGTTGTCCAATCACTCTACATACCCAAAACTCAAAATGGAGCTAGGCGAGCCAATTTTTAGGTTCAACACTGTGCCTTAGGTAGCTCTCTACCTGAGGATGAAAGCAAGGTTATGGGAAGAAAGTGTGGCATGTTGGCGTCTCTCAGGTGTGTTGGCATCCGTACGACCAAAGGACCGAAGATATAGTGGGAACTACCAGAAAACAAGCTGACAACCTAGATAATGGTTTCTAAGGGAGCAAAACAAAACTATAAAGTAAGAGAAGTACAAACGGATATGATAAAGAAAATATATTAAAGATAGAGTGACAAAGATGATCTCACAAAAGAGCCTATTCGCCAACTAGCTCCAAATGCACATCCACCTACACATAAGAAGGGGGGAAATTGTTGGGGGGCTATATAGGGGTCTGCCTCAATTAGACCCTCGTTTTGGTGTTTCCACCTCCATGGACAACCAAGATAAAAATGATAGAGAAAAGTATGATAAACGAGGAAAGACAGTAAAGAAAAAAATAAACACTACAAAACAGTGATGTGCTACTCAACCAAATCGTAGAGGAGAGAAGTGAAAATGATTACCACCTCCACCAAGAGCTCACTAGCTAATGGAGGAGAAAAACAGAGGACTCAAGCCCCTACTGCAATGGTGTTGTCCCACACTTGCTCTACGGAGTTGATGGAGTGTTGTTGCTGGTGCTATGGAGTACCAAAGTGTTGCTTGGGAGTGATGGATGCTAAAAGAATGCTTGAGAATGCTAAGAAAGATTGCTAGAGCTTGTGAAGAAGATGAAATACATGAAGGAAGAGTGTTTTTGAAGGTGGGATGAGAAAAATGTCCATATTTAGGTTGGTTGGTTGAAGAGGGGTGTTAAAAATTGACCCCAATGGGAAGTGTAACCCTTTGCCAACTTCAGGTGCATGAATCTATCAGGGACATGAGCGTATTGCGCAAATGTCTTCACGCCATGCAAGCATCCCTGACAGTTATTCTTCTACTGACATGAAAGATAGATGCCAAGTGGAACGAAGGCAATAGGCTGATGTGAATTTTTTCCTTCGAATTTGGTTTTCTAAGGTGAGGAAGTGTAAAAAAGGAATTTACGTAAGGGGTGAAAATTCACACCTATAAATTTTTCCCACACTTTAGCGAGCATGAATACTGATGAGTTCTTTGATAAAGTAGATTGTAAAGGTAGTAGGGTTAGAAATGTATACTTGAACTATCAAGGAAGCAGACCACGATTTGGCGAACTCGAGAGTGCAGGACAAGTAAAGGACTTCATAGCCCCACAAAACTATGAGGTTGTAGAATGAAAGCATCTTACAGGCCCACAGACCTACAAAGAGGCAACCCCCAAGATCTCTCACATGAAGGAATCTCCAAGACGAAAGCACCTCACAAGTTTGCATACCTTCAAGGAAGGTGTACTACAAGATCTCTCACATGAAGGATACCCAGAAAAGTTCCTTACAGACCCGCATACTTGCAAGGAAGCATCCCACAAGATCTCTCACATGGAGGAAGCCGAGAAAGTGCCCTATAGACCTGCAAACCTATAGGGAAGGTTTTCTTCAAGATCTCTCACATGAAGGAAACCCAGGAAAGCACCCTATGGACCCACAGACCTATAGGGAGGTATCCCCCAAGATCTCTCACATGGAGGAAACCCAAAGAAATTTCCCTACAGACCTCCAACCCTATAGGGGAGCCACCGCCAAGATCTCTCTCATGGAGGAAGCTCAGAAGAAACGCCCTATAGACTCGTAGACCTATAGGGAGGTACCCCCCAAGATCTCTCACATGGAGGAAACCCAAAGAAAGGGGACTCTGTAGAGTCAAAAAGCGGCTTTATAGGTGCACATGCAAAGCAACATGTCTACCCGCAGATAGAACATGTCTGAAAGTGGCCACATAGGAAAATAAGCGGACAGTCACACATACCGTCAATAGATTGGAAAGATTTCAAAGGTGTCCCTCGGGAACCCGACATGAAGGAAGGGGTCCACTCAAGGGACGCCTTGTTTGAAAGAATGAAAGAGATGTTTCTTTCTTGAATCAATTCATCATCAAGGAATCCTTTTGAAAGATTTCCACTTCATCAAGGAATTTGAAAGGAAGAAGATTTGATTCCCCCACGTGAGGGGAAGGTTGAAGTTGTTCCCACCTCATAGGAAAGTTCTCAATTTCTTTCTTTGTCAACCCATGATGAAGGAAACACTTTCTATTAGGGTTTTAAGTCGAGAGTGCATTCTTGAAAAGAAGTTTGTTCTCGAGAAAATATTCATTGGTGATGAATGCATTTTTTAAAAATTGAAGAGTTATAGAAGTGGCATTGTAACACATGAGAGGTACAACTCAAGCAAAGAAGAAAGAAAGATAAAGGAAAATCCAAAAGAAAACATCACGAACAAAGGGAATAGGGGTAGCTTGATATTTCAGGGTCAGAACTGCTCATAAATATAAGTATAATAATAGTATATAAAATGAACTGTCATCAACCCCCTACTATATCATAACATGTGAAGAATGCACGAGAAGACAGTAAAAATAAAAAATTGGGTCAACATGGAAGGGAAGCCTAAATTCCCCCAACGCTTTGCATCATCCCCAATTTTCTGAAAATCAATCACAAACATGGAAGAATGATGATAAAAATAGAAGAAGGTTTACGATACAAAAACCACGCATGTATCCAAGCACCAACAAGGGTGACAAGGGTCATCTAGGCACACATACCATGATCACAGGGGAACATATTACAACACACACACACACATCTATCCTAAAGATAAAGAAGGGGCCTCCCTCTAACATTGATCGAACAAGAGGTCATCTGCATCCCACTCTAGATCATCGTAGGGGGAAAGAGGATAGACCTACAGTGGTGGAATGTTAAGAGGAGGAGTATCCGAACCTCCCACAACAAGGGCTAAGGAAGAGGGCCCCGAAATGTTCCCTCCACTAAGCTCTTGTGGAGCTAAGGTCAACAATTTCTCAAAGATCACTGACAAGGCCAAAATTTCATCCAAATAATTAAACATGCACTTTATAGGAGTGGAATGTTTTACTTCAACAAATAGAGAAGGTTGTGCCTGAGACTCACTGCTAGGCTCACCCAGTGATTTGGGAGCAGTTATGAACTTAGGGGAAGCTAGGACTTGTTCTGTCACTAGGATAGAACAAGTCATAGTGGGACCACCTTTCAGAGAAGGTGGGATCCTTTGGCATCCTCTGTTGCTAGAAAGACTACTCTCCACCTTCTGATCCATCAAGGGACATGAACTCCTCACAAATGAGATGAGAGGTGTAGAGGAAGAGGAGGAAGAGAAAACCATAATAGATACCACTGAAGTGTTTACCATATCTATAGGTTTTTGGAAAGGTGAGACATCTGAAGGGACATCAGCAAAGGTGGCTCCACTGAAGGAGTGATGAACACCTACACCTTTTTAGGGTTAGGTGCATTGGTACTCACAAAAAAATCCAAAAGTGATACAAAGCAAGATTGAACAGAAGTAGAGGGGGGAGAGAGGAGGACATGGCAGGAGGCCCTGATATAGAGGTGGTCATCTCCTCTTCCTTCCTTTATAAGGCGGCCTGCTCAACCATGCGAGCCTTTCACCGGTGCTTGCACTTGCACGCAAGGTAGTTTATGTGACTCTTTGAATTAGAGGCTGGAGGCTGCAAAGGAACAAAAGGCTCCTGCTAAGCCATGGGAGTGTCCACTACAGTTGTCTTTGGCGAAGGAACATACTCCTGAACGGGAGTAGGAGGAGTAGGTTGAGAAGTAACAGGGGGAGTAGGCTTAAGTTCCTCAGTAGTGGGCCTCTTCCTATTTAGTGCTTTGGGAGTAGGAGTAGTAGGAGGCCATGGAGGTTGAGACATAGAGGATTCCCAACAGGGACCTTTTCCTCTTCCATACAAATAGTATGAAGGTCTAGGTGGTTTAGTAGGGAGGTCCGATATCCTAATCTTGGGTCTATGCCAAGGAGTGATCATCAGACTTAATGGGTAAAAGCTAGGCTTGCTCATCCAATACTCCTTCCAAGAAAGGGGAGTGGATGATTCAACCTAAGAGGAGGCCAGCTTCTCCTTCCCTTTTTGGGAAGAAGAGGCAATCGGCTTCTGTGCTACAGGAAGATCCAATTTTGGTTTTCCCTTGTCCTCAGTCTTATACTTCACATAGTTTTGTAAAGTAGGTCCATCCTCGGAGGAAGTGGACCAACCGGGGTAGGCCAAAAATGGTCTAATGAATATCCCCCATGGGAGACCAAAGGATGGCATCCAGTGTCATGCACTACATGCATGACACCTTCATGGGATAACTTTAGACATTTATGAATTACAAAGGCGATTCCATTTATGGAAGCTAGCCAAGGTATGCCTAGCTTCATCCTGAACAAATCCGACTTTAGAATGACATCAAAAACAATGTCAACAGCCCTAGGTCCAACTAGGATGGACAAATTTATCAAGCCATATGGTTTCAGAAAAAGACCATCGTGTGTACAGATGGTGAATTTTGTTTCTTCGTACTCTTTTCTATGTTGTGAATTAATCCACAACATCTCTTCTATAATAACATTCACTCGACTCACGAGGTCTACTAAGACTCGTGTCACAATGTTACCATTGAGGTGAGTGGGAATATAGAGGGGAGAGGGCTTGTTATTTAATGGTAAGTTCTGCAAAGTGAAAGTCACATTCAGTGAACTAGTCATAGGTTGTACGGTAGGGGTAATTGTGACCATATTAACATAGGCCTTGGGATGAGTGATAGAATTGGTGGGGTCGACAATCATGTTAGCAGAATGCAATAGAAATGATTTGTGTGTATTTTCAATTAACTATCGCTTTCACCACCAATTTTTTCATATTTTTCTTGCTTCCATTAAGATGAATAGTACCGTCCTCAATGTGGTCTTGTATCTCTTGACGTATGCATATACATTGTTCAATATCATGTTTATTAACTCGATGGTACTAACAATAGGTATTCACATCATACCAACTAGGGTAAGGTTCCTTAAGGGGTTTAGGGTTCGGCAAGGTCACGATCTTATCCTTCACTAACTTTTGCAAGATGGAAGAATAAGATTCTGCTAACTTTGTGAAATTTTGGTTGCATTTGAGGTCATTGTCATCTGCAACGACTACTACATTCGCAATAGCTTTACAATTCATAGAGATTGAGACAATAGACTTTCCTTCACAACAGGAGCGCGAGGAGGATCCCTCAAGCTGAACTACCATATGTTGGTACTCTCATAGGGCTGTAGAAAAATGTGCAAAAGAAGGGTATTTCATAAGGGAAAACTTTTCCTACCAAGGCCTTTGCAAGTTCCCTATGAATACCTTTTGCATGTCAGAATTGAGCCGCAGATACAAGATTTGTAAGAAGAGCGCTTGATACCGCATGATAAAGTCAGTAATATTTTCATTGTCACCTTGTTTGCATTGGATGAGATCTGAAAAGGTCATCTTCAGCTCGATGTTGGCTTGGAATTATCATAAGAATTGGTTTACAAGTTGTTTAAATGAGAAAATAGAATTATCAGGAAATGAACAATACCACTCGAGTGTTGTATCCTTAAGAGATCGAGGCAATATTTTTTCCATCAATGCGTCATGATGGAAGAAAATTGTGCATAGGGTGTTAAAGGTAGACACATGAATTTGTGGGTCCCCTTTGCCACCATATTTTTTGAATTTAGGAATATCCATTCCTTGAGGGAAGGGAGTGTTCAAAATTACGACCGACAACAGGCTATGCCAGAAGAAGGGTTGGAAGAGAGGTTGGGAACATGCTTGAGAGAGACTCACCAATTGGCTTTGCATCTTACCCATATTTTGAAGAAGAGTGTTCAAAATAGGATCATTAGAAGATATAGGGATAGAGGAACCTCCTCCTAAACCACCATCAGAGCCACCACCAGACCCACTTGTGTGACCTCTGCCGGAACCATTGCCGGAGCCACTGCCACTAGTAGGGCCTCTATTGGAGCCACCTCCACTTCTAAACCCACCACCATGACCTCAACCAGAACCACTTCCACTAGCACCACCCTCGCTACTAAATCCACCGTCTCTACCAAAGCCCCCACTGCTCATCCTGCCAAAACCTCCACCACTAGAGGTGACAGGAGGGGTGAAGCTAAAACCCAAGGGGATCTTGTTCACTTTGATAGTTTTGGATCCCTCAAAGGCATAGGAAATGTTGATTGAAGGTATGACATCGACCATGTACATAGACATAGGAGGCATAAAAATTCCTAGCCATCTATCATGGTCTTCAAGAGTGACTCCTCATACAATGTTAGGATTTTTTGGAGGAGCACATGCATCATTCAGACTAGAGAGACTAGCCAAGGGTTCTATGGTTGTTTAGTCTTTTCCCACCATATACTTTAGTTCAATGATAACCTAGCCAACTTCAGGTCTCTTTCCAAGTGATGTTCCAAGTCACCCAACCCTTTGCTGAGGGCGGAGACATATTTTGAAGGAATGCGAACAACCTCATGCTTATCAACCAACGATGGTGTGGGACATGCAGGAGGAGTGGGGACATGGTTGGTCTCATCAGATAATCCTAGCTCACCCCTTGACAACTGCTCTTGAGCAATGATACCAATGATAGATCCAACAAAAAGGCCTATAGAGAAATCAGTAGTGACCTTCATCCTCTCCATTGGAAGGTGTCATACACTTCTCCACACAATATACCTGGAGGCTGTGGACTGGGTTGTGATGCTCATCAACTTTCACAACACTCAAGGGAATAATGATCATAGGATATAAGGGAAAAGTCTCAACACCAATGGATGGGTAGACGTTGGTTCATGTTGGGTTCACCAAAAATGTAAGATAGGGGGACCAACCACATTCAAGGCCCTAGGTCACGAAGAGCTAAGAGCAGAAGGCTGCCCTAACTTATAACCTCACTCTAAAGGGTTGTCTCAAAATGAGGGACAAGAATAATGAGGACTATAAGGTCCTCCAATCAAATTGTAGACCTGAAACTCAAAATAGGGCTAGGTGAGCCATTTTTTAGATTAAACACTGTGACTTAGGTAGCTCTCTGACTGAGGACAAAAGTGCGGTTCCAGAATGACAGTAGGATGCACTAGTGTCTCTTAGGTGCCTTGGCATCCATATGACTAGAGGACTGAAGATACAATGGGAAATTGCCAGAAAACAAGCTGACATCCTAGCTAATGGTTTCTAAGGGAGAAAAACAAAACTATAAATCAAGAGAAGTACAAACATCTATGATAAAGCAAATATATTAAATCTAGGGTGACAAAGATGATCTCACAAAAGAGTTTGTTCGCCAACTAGCTCCAAATTCTCTTCCACCTACACACAAGGAGGAAATTTTTTGGGGGGATGTATAGGGGTCTACCTCAGTCAGACCCCTATTTTGGTGTTTCCACCTCCATGGACAGCCAAGATAGCAATGATAGAGAAAAGTATGATAAAGGAGAAAGATAGTAAAGAACACAATAAACACTACAAAACAGTGATGTGCTACTCAACCAAATTGTAGAGGAGAGGAGTGAAAATTATTACCACCTCCACCAAGAGCTCACTAGCTAATGGAGGAGAAAAAGAGAGGACTCAAGCCCCTACTACAATGGTGTTGTCCCACACTTGCTCTACGAAGTTGATGGAGTGTTGTTGTTGCTGCTATGGAGAGCCAAAGTGTTGCTTGAGAGTGATGGATGCTAAAAGAATGCTTGAGAATGCTAAGAGAGATTGCTAGAGCTTGTGAAGAAGATGAAATACATGAAGGAAAAGTTTTTTCGAAGGTGGGATGAGAAAAATGACCATATTCAGGTCGGTTGGTCAAAGAGGGGCATTAAAATCAACTCCAATGGGAAGTGTAATTTCTCTACTAGCTTCAGACACAAAAATTGGTCAAGGACGTAAGTGCACCACAAAGATGTTTGTGCACCATGTGGGCATCCCTAATAGTTATTCTTCTATTGATACAAAAGAAAAACACCAAGTGGAACGAAGGCAGTGGGTTGATGTTGATTTTCACCTTCAAATTTGGTTTTCTAAGGCGAGGAAGTGTAAAAGGGGAATTTGCATAAGGGTTGAAAATTCACACCTTTACAACATCATACTTAGACATTAGGCATATTACTAATATTTCATGCACCACAATGCTGACTTGCACCATTAGATATATCTATACATTAACTATCTCCAAAGCATATACAATCTCAAACACAATTTTGACATCAATAACAACCAATATTATCAAGTTACAAAAATCTCCCCCTTTGTCATTGATGGAAAAACCAACTGATGTGCACAAACACTCCCCTTGGATGCACATTTATCTCCCCCTTTGACATCAATGGAAAAGGGTAACAAAACTTTCTTTGTACATAAGCTCAACCTTAATCTATACAAATTTTACTCCCTCTAGGATGCAGTATGGATACTTCATCAACAAAATATCCTTGTATCTACAAAATGTTCTACTTTGCATATATACACAACATCAAAAGAAAATATATCTTACAACAAAAACCAAACATAGCTCACTTGGATGGAAAAATGTTCTTGTAGATTGACTTGAGTTGGATCAAGTTGCTATCCCATTGTTTCTTTACAGTGGTCAAGGTCTAGACTTGAGAAGTTAATTGCATATATGTGTCTTTTGCTTCCTCTAAAGAGGATGGTGTCTTGTATTTCTGAAACACACCATTAGCCTCCACTATAAGTCTAGTGAGTGAATCCAACCTTAGGCTCACTAATTCTCTCAATTGCTTCACTTGACCTTTAAACTACTCCCTTTGATCTTGCAATTGTTGTATCTAGGAATGAATACTTTCCACTTGTGCCCTTATGGCACCATCACTATCCTGTATAGGATCATAAGTTACAACCACATAAGTGATTTGTATTTCAATTGCATTGATTTTATCATTTATGCTCTTTGTTGTAGGATGCCATTTGAGATAGAAAACATATAAAACTTTTGCTTCCTCCAAGCACATCTAAATATCTTTGATACAAGATTGTACCTTGGTCAATGCACTGTCACACTTTCCAAAGTCATATGCCAATCTCTTTTCATTGAATGTTTGGTCTACCTAATTTTCCAAATTAGATGAATGTCTCAAAGGACTCCATTATTTTCTTCATCTATTATGTAGGGGGAAATGATGAATCCCTTTTTCCTTCGATAGTTTCTCTTCCAACACTTTCATTTCCTCTTCCAAAACTCCTACACTCTCAACCTATTATTGTAGAAATTATTGCCTTGATGTGTAGTGGAGTACATCACCAAGCTTCAACTTATGAAGGGGAGACATATCGAACAAATTGACTTGTCCATTAAAAGTAGGAACATGCATCAAATCTGGAGACACCATCATTTGAATTTTCATTTCTTGTGCCAAAAACTCTTTGATAGATTCAATCAAAGAGGAATGCACTAGTATAGAAACAACAATATATGATTAAAAAAATTACTAAAAACTACATATAAATGACTAAACATGATCACATGACCATTAGTAGTTTATTGCCAATCATTTATAATGTGACCAAATTGATGACTAAATCATTTTTAGTTATTTATTGGTTGTTTTGATTGATCGATTTGGTAGTATATTTAGTCATTGATTACTATTATATGGTCACTTATTTAGTCATTTTTTATTCACTAATATATTTAGTCGTTAATTTAGTCACTTGTTAATTGGTCACTTATTTAGTCATTTTTATTCATTGATTTTTGTCCATTGGTAGTGTATTTAGTCATTAATTTTAATCATCATTTTGATCAATTTGGTAGTTTATTTAATTATTTTTGTTCACTAATTTCTGTTAACTGGTATTATATTGATACATTGTTTATTAATTGCGTAATAATTATATTTAGCCATATTTATTTGTTGATTTCTATCAATTGGTAGTTTATTTAATTGTTTTTTTTCACTTATTTATGTGTGTGTGAAATGTGCAAATTGTTAATAAATCAACAAAAACCTTAATGAAATGAATTATATCAAAGATTTGAAGCAAGCAAACTACTCCATTTTGCAGCTAAACAAGTCTTTTAAGAACATCTCATTGTCCTCTATTCTCAAGGATTTATTAAACCATTTGGCCCTCATATTTCTATGTGCACTATGGTTGTTAAAATGACAAGTTGAAAAATGAGATAATATTCAACATGCAAGCCAATTAAGTTCCTACATGAAACTATATGATGAAAATGATAATGGATAATGGTGTTAGATTATACAATGTAAGTGCTATGATATGAAGCTAAGATGATTCTACATATGCTCAAATGCTAACTATGAATATGCTAATCTAAAATGCAACTATGAAGTAAAGTGTGATTCTAAGATGCAACTATGAAACAAAACATGATATGAAATGTATCTATAAGACTCCAAAATGCTCCAATGCTCAAATGATATTCTTGCATGATAACTCTACTCAAATGTGGATGCAAAATACAATGGCAAAGGGTTGTATTTATAGGCTTTTCCAAGCATCTTGTGAGGTGGCAACGATCGACAGTCTAGATTCAAACAAGAGGGATGAACGGTGGAGATGAAGAGAATCAAGAAGGTGTCCCCTTGACCAAAGACAACATGCCAAATGGATGGAAGAATCAAGTGTGTGAGAGAAAGACCATGTGTTTGAAAGTTTGTTGAAGAAGTGTGTGAGGAATAAGCCATGTGTTTGAAGATAATTCTAATTAAAAATTAGAAATTATTTAATTTCATGTGACTTGGTGAGGTGGCATGAAAAATTGTAGACATGTGCTTGAATTCCTAATTTGGGATTAGTGAGAATTAATTAAATAAAACAAACTTTAGAAATTTGTTTATTTAATTAAATTAGAGAATGAGATTTTAGATTTGGAGAATTAAAAGATATGAACTATATAAATAAATTGAGAATTTATTTATAAGTAGTTGAAATATTAATTGAATAACTAGTATTTAATTAATTAAATGTCTTGACTGATTTTAGGTGTATACATTTTTCCCCTCTTTGAAGTAATGTGTTTACATGTTGCTGCAAAGAAAAAATTGATACTGATGTCGATAAAAAAAATCGATGCCCTAGATGTTGATTTTCAGGTGATGACGGATATATGCCCCCTCGGGAGATAAATTGGTGAATTTTGGAATTTTTAGGATTTAAAAAAAAAAAAAAATTGATGATTTTTCGATGATGATCTCAAAATTTTGTGCTTCAGAAACAATTTATCTCCCGAAAAATGATGTAAAAGTCAACAGGTGATAATTTGATTAATTAAGACCCCTTTGAAAATAAAAATAAAACAACCCCATAAAATGCCACTTAATTAACCTTTAAAAGGTTAAAAAGTTGATTAGAAAGTTCATTTGTGCATTTTGCAATTTGAAAACTTTGTGAGTGAGAGGGATTGAGCAAAATTGGAGCAGAGTGGTGATCCTGTACCACACACATTGGTTCGAGTGAGTCAAGTGTCACAATCACCCAACAGCGTACAGACCTCCAGTGAGTATCCCAAAAACTGCCTCATATTTTGTGCATTTAATTTTTCCCTCCCTTTTTTGTTTGAATTCTGTTTTGAAATGTTTTAGTGCATTGAGATACCGAAATAGTGCATGCATAGTCTGTTTTAGCGCATTGAATAATCTAGTGCATAGGGAAAGGGATGTAGCACATAGGGTTAATGAAGTAGCACATAGGTTAGATTAGCATGTTGGTGACCTAAAGTAGTGCATTTATTAATTGTTTTAGTGCATAGAATAGTCTAGCGCATAGGGCAATTAGATTAGCGCATTGATTAAATGTATTAGCGCACCGAGTAATTCGACGCATCAAGACTCTATTCCAACGCATTGGTGAAATGTTTCGGCGCATAGAGTAATTCAGTGCATTGAAGGTCTGTTGTAGCACATTGATGAATTTCTCTAGCGCATAGAGGTTTTTGGCACATTTGAGCACTCTTTTGGCGCATTGGGTAAATTTGATGATTTTCTTGTTGAGACTTCTTGATTTCGATGATGTTGATAGGTTAGATGTCCATTGATCTCATGATAGGTGAGATTCAAGGATAGGATAATGATAATTGACCTCATAATAGGTGAGGATCAATTATAGGTTGATTGATTTGATAAATCGCATGATAGGTGAGGTTGAATATATTGATGAACCTCATGATAGGAAAGGTGCATTGATTGATTTGATAAACTTCATGATAGGTGAAGTTAAAATTGATTGATTTGATAAACCTAATCATAGGTGAGGTTGAATTGATTGATTTGATAAACCTCATGATAGGTGAGGTTAAAATTGTTTGATTTGATGCTCAGGAGATTTGATCAAAGTCTCACCATAGTTGATTAGATTGATTTGGATTGATTGATTGATGTCGGTTGATGTTGGTTGATTGATTGAATGAATTGTGATTTTGTGATGATAGGAGCCTTTTACTAGTTTATAGATTAGAGAGTGGTTCTCAAGGACATGGGACTTGATTCGTCATCTGACGTAGCCTAAGATAACTATTATTGTGCGATGCAGTTTTTCGTCATTGCTTGATATGCCCTAGATTAGGGTGAATAGGGGTTTATTGACAGTGTTAGTAGAGAGGTGGCACAACAAGCACAACACTTTTCATTTTTCAACTGGTGATATCACAGTGACTCTCAAGGATGTGTATCGGATTCTACAGATTCCTATGGTTGGAGAGCTTGTTATATATGATGCACATGAGTAGGGTGGGATTGATGCACTGCACGGTCAAGTATTTTAGGATGACCATATATGTGGGTATGAGATTATGTGGAGGGACATGGTCGATGCATACACCACGTTTTCATTTGTATTAGTTGGTTTCATTGGAGGGTTCCTTTGTCCTAACCACAGGTCAAAGGGACTCTCAGTTGGATGGGGTAGGATCTTGGAGAGTATGATTGTTCATGGGATGAGATATGTGTGGGGTTGTTTTATGCTAGCCCATCTATACCATGATTTTCACCAAGTGGTTTATCTGCACAGGTCCAATCTATTAGCAGGAGGCACATTGATCTAGGTTTGGGCCTGGGAGCATATATAAGTTCGTCGGCCAGTGGGAGATAGACAAAGGCCAACCATGAGGCCCTATGTTCACATCTATGCAAGTCGACTTGCTCAGCTTAGGCTGGGCAAGCTAGAGTATTGGAGGAGGACCCTGGATGATTTGGAGTCAGTTGTATGGAGGCCCTATGTTGAGTGTGAGTAGTGGCCAGAGGATGAAATGAAGATGCCATATTTGTGTCAATCAATTTATCTAATTGGTTAGACATTATCGAGAAATTCATGCTTTTGAGGGTACTGAGACAGTATGGTAGGGTCCAGGGCATGGACCATTATGCTTGGAAATGGCGGGATGCTACAGAGTGGGGACCAGTGTTGTCCTATGATGCAACAGTTGAGCATTTCTAGGGCTTATAGGTCGTCCTATGGGATGTTCATCTAGATATCACTGATGCTCTGATATCAGTGGAGTATGCTTAGTATATGTTTACTCATCCCTTCCCATGGATTATGATTCCTGATGATCCAACACCTTTGTTAGCAGAGGAGGAGGTAGGAGGTCATGGGTGGAGGCGACAGAGAGAGGAGGTGGAGGAGGAGGGGGAGGAGGAGGAGATCAATGAGGAGAGTAGTGATGATGGTGATGGAGATGGAGAGGAGAGTGATAGGGGTGATGATGGAGGTGATGGGGGAGGAGGAGGGCTAGGTCCCAATACCAAAGAGATGAGAGTGCCTCTCAAGAGGTGATCATTAGTGGCCCCATCATAGCAGTGGGTATAGATCATACTACCATCACAGTAGCAACAGATGTAGATTGTTGCATTATAGGTGTAGGTTTAGATGTTGCAGGGATAGTTAGAGTAGGTACAGGCTCTTCTGACACAAGCATAGGGGTAGGTGTAGATTTTGGCAACTGAGAGGGATGCTGCTAGGCAGCAGGTGTAGTAGGTGCAGGCCCAATTGGCACAGATACAAGCCCAAGTGTAGGGATAGGTGTAGGGATAGATTATCGCATTGACCATTAAGAGGGATGCCCTAAGATAGTAGGTGGAGCAAGATGAGGCAATTATCGAGAGCCGACAATAGGCTGCAACAACTGTAGGTACATCAGATTATTTCAGAAAGATTCACTGCACCACTCAGGCGGTCGAGTTCTATAGGGGCTGATATCATGAGGTGGTTCCTCCAGAGCGGTGGGAGAGCTTTGCACAGTCTCAGTTTGGAAGGTCTTAGTTTTGGACTATTACTGTGGGTGTTACATAGCCATTACCTAGAGATCAGAGAGATCTTGGTGCAGGTCCGTCGGGTGCGGGTCCATCGAATGCAGGGGGAGGTACTAGTCTAGGGATGCTAGTACCATCTGGGGGGAGCACGACATAGCTCCTAGTTTATGATTTTTTGATGTATTTTTGGACATGTATGCACTCTTTATTTAGTTGATACATTGATGATGAACCTCTTGTTGTCAGCCTTTATGATACACTACCATTTTTTATATTGATTTATCTCTTCATACCTTTGGATATCCTTGTACACTTTGACATTATGATTTTGAGGTTATATGATATGCGGCGATGATTATGATCTATGTGTCTATATGATGTTATATGATGGATGTCTATTATACATTTAACTTCTATGTTATGATGATGATCATGATGATTATGATGGACGAATTTAATTTCTATTATTTATGCTATGTGATGTTCTGATGGTATGATATACTATGGATCCAAATGATGATGCAACTGATGTGTTATAAGATTTATGAATGAGGCCTATAGGATGCCTATGATGGATTATTATGCCAATGATATGTGATGCATTTGATGTTTTTGTACTTTTTTGATGCAGATAAATGATGCCATGAATGGATGAATGTTAGATGAAATGATTGTATAATGGTACCTAGTTCTATGTGTTTTATGATGTTTATATGATGATGATGGATGATCCTATATGCTTTATGGATTTATGCAAATGATGTTTTATGCTATGTGATGTATGCAAGGATGATATGATAATGTGTGATTTTGTGATATGCTTTATGGATTTATGCAAATGATATTTTTTACTACGTGAGA
This sequence comes from Sequoia sempervirens, assembly GCA_007258455.2. Classification (NCBI taxonomy): domain Eukaryota; kingdom Viridiplantae; phylum Streptophyta; class Pinopsida; order Cupressales; family Cupressaceae; genus Sequoia; species Sequoia sempervirens. The sequence goes on from VDFB02000008.1 coordinate 287,497,432, forward strand.
TGGATTTGATTATGCCAATGATATGTGAGGATGTGATGTTCATATTGATTATTTATGGTTGTAATGATAATGGGATGTAATGATGTATTATGTTTTGTAATGATGATATGGTTATGTGATGCAAATGATTATGCTTAACTGAGTTTGTAATGCTTCGAAACTTCTATGGTCTCAAACTAAAATAAGTGAATCTATCGAACTTCCAAGAGCTGTGGGAAGGTTGTTGTCAGTTGATTCTTTGTTAAGCTAAGCTTCACATAAAACTTGACATATTTCCAAATTCTTTTGGAAATCTAAAGAGACTCACTGATTTAAGCTTATTGAACTACTTTCTTAATGGAACTATATGAAATCATTTTGATTATGTAAATGAGATGCGATGCCCATATTTTTGTGTTTTTTGATGCAAATATTATGATGTGATGTATGGATGGATGGATGATGTGATATTTTTTTCCAATTTATGCAAATGATGATGCAACTGATGTGCAACTATATGAGAATGATATGTTTTTGGTAATGTCAAGTGTGCTCAATCCATTAGTGCAAGAGATAACATCATTGTTGCAAATTTGGAAACCCCATAAATACAGATGCAAACTAACATGGATGCAATCTACTCTAACCATGTAGATCTCATATGCAAGACTTTCCATTCATAACAACCGATTTGTTATGCTTTTTATCATCATTGAGCCTTTAAAATGTTGAAAGTGAGTATAAGCATCGATGACATATTTAGACCATGATGACCTGAGTACTACTTCCATGATGTTTGACAGTGCAAGTTAACACAAGCATCTAAGTATAATTAAACTGAGATGACCTGAGTATTTCTTATGTAAAAAAACAAGAGTTAACCATTTTCCTATGCAAATTTGGAATGTCATTAGTGATACTTTGTAGAGCACGTCCCACGACAATTTGCATAGTAATAATGATCAGCTCATAGACAACAGACAAAGAAAAATCATACTCCTTCCTAACTCCTCTAGTTCAATACATCATCGAGGTGCTCTAGAGATATGATAGCAAAAAACAAAGTATAACAATTGAACATTTGTGTTTGATGTGATAAACCCATGATTCAGAAAGAACATCATCGATTTGAAGCGTGCTTTTGGTTTTATTGATTTGGCTATCTGATTTGGATGGCTGATGTGTTTTTGATGGTGGTTGATGTTCAATGTTGAGTTGCACTATGATCATTGTTTTGGGTTGTGTTGTACTACTATTTTTTTTCTATTGGTTCAAGCTCCAAGTTTATTGCCCCCAGTGAGTTTAGGATTTTTCCCCCAATCTAGGGTGAGAGACAACCGTGATGCTAGGATATGTACATGAGGCTTTCCGATGATAGGAAAATAGATGGAGAAAGAAAATGGTCAGCATGTTCAAATAGATGGAAAAGCTAGTCCATCACAAATAGCACTTGTTTCCAGGTTTTTGCTACTTGCTTTTATTGCACTTTTTCAGATTTTCAGATTTTTTTGATTTTTCACTTTTTTGGTATTTTTCTCTTTTTTCTCTTTTTTCTCTTTTTGATCTTTTTTTGTTTTTTTGTTTTTATTTTTATTTTTGATCCTTTTTTTTTTTTTGTTACCAAGACACCTGTTTGCCAGGTTTTCATCAAGGCAACCATTTTTTAGGACATTTTCTAATTTTTTGGTTTTTTTAAGGACTTTTTTCGATGCACTGGATGATTTAGGTGTAGAACCTTTTGAGATACAAATTGTTGAGGGGTTCATCAAAAAAATCCCCTTCTGGTGTGGACAACTGATATGCTTCTGATCCAAAGGTTGAGACAATGACAAAGGGACCTAGCCAATTTGGTTCAAATTTCCCCTTCTTCTCTGGATCTTGTTGTTTATGGGGGTTCTCTTTTAGGACTAAATCACCGACCTAAAATGTTCTAGGCTTGAACCTATGATTTTAACTTCTGGATATCCTCTGTTGGTATGCTTTCAAATGGTCCACTGCATGTTGATGATGCTCATCCAATAGTTCCAATTCCTATAACCTAGACACTCTATAATCCTCATCTAAAATGATCCCTTTTAGTGAAACCCAAAGTGATGGTAGTTCAACCTCAATAGGTAGAATGGCCTCTGATCCATAGACTAGGGCATAGGGTGTTAGTCTTGTCAGGGTGCGGATATTGGTTTTGTAAGCCCTTAAAGTAGGTTTTAGTTGAACATGCCAATCACATCCAGCCTCATTAACAATTTTCTTCAAGATTTTTAGAATAGTTTTGTTTGAGGTCTCTGCTTGGTCATTTCCTTGAGGATAATATGGTTTAGAAAATTGATGTTGGATTTGAAACTTCTCACAAAGTTCTTGGACATCTTGATTCTTAAAAGTTCTATCGTTGTCAATGATAATGGATTGAGGGATGTTGTATCGACATATGATATAATTCAAGATGAATGCTGAGATTTTCTTTCCTATGATGGTGGTTAGGGGAACCGCTTCAATCCAATTTGTGAAGTATTCCATGGTTGTGATGATAAACTTGTGTCTGTTGGAAGAAGATGGATGAATCTTCCCTACGAGATTCAGTCCCCACTGGAAAAAGGGCCATGTTGATGCAAAAGGTTGAGGTTCTTGTGCTAGTGCATGGATGAGGTTGCCATGAATCTGACACTTTTTTCATTTCTTGACAAACTTAAAAGAATCCCTCTCCATAGTCAGCCAATAATATCCCAAACAGAGGAGTTTCTTGTCTAAGGTTAAACCACTCAAATGAGTTCCACAAACACCTTCATGAACCTCCCGTAAAGTCATTTTAGACTCATCACATTCTAGATATCATAGGAGAGTTCGGTCAAGACCTCGTTGATAAAGGACATCCACGATAAGGGTATGTTGGGTGGTTTGACAAATGAAGTTTCATTTTGTGTGGGGAGGATGGTCATGAAGCAATGGTCACCATGGCATCAATGACTTTGTTGTCGCTTCGAGGAATATGCTCAAATCTTATTTCCACAAAGTACTTTTTGAAGTCATCAACCATTCTTTTGTATGGCATCAACTTGTTGTCCTTTGTTTGATAATCATCATTTACTTGATTAATGACTAGTTGTGAATCCCCATAGACATGTAACTCTGTGATCTTCCACTCAACTGCTACTTTGATTCCAATGATCAATGCTTCGTATTCGGTTGTGTTTTGGTACAAGGAAACATTAGTCTATAGGATTTGGGTATGGTATGTCCTTGTGGTGAGATAAAAAAGATTCTGGCACCTGATCCATGTTGTGTATAAGAGCCATCAAAGTACAAGACCCATTGTTGTGTTGATACCGTTAGGAGATCAACATCTGGAAACTCAATGTTCATTGGATGATTGTCTCGCAATGTTGATTCAGCTAACTAGTCTGTGATTGCTTGTCCTTTGATTTCCTTCCTATCAACATATTGGATGTCAAATTCACTCAGCATCATGACCCACATAGCTAGTCTTCAGGTTAGATTAGCTTTGCTAAGAAGGTATTTCAATGGATCTATCTTGGCTATTAACTTGATGGTATGATTTAGCATGTGGTGTTGTAATTGTTAGGTAGCGAACACTATTTCCAAGCAATCCTTTTCAATGAAGGTGTAATTGATCTCATAGCCATTTAAGGTTCTGCTGATATAATAGATTTCCCTTTCTTTTCCCATTGAATCCTCTTGTGCTAACAAGGCTCCCAATGATATCTCAGTTGTTGCTATGTATAATAAAAGTGGCTTTCCTTCTATTGGTGGTATTAAGATAGGTGGACTCATTAGATATTGTTTTAATTGGTTGAAGGCCCCTTCGCATTTCTCATCCCATCGAAAGATGCATTCTTATGTAGCAAGTGAGTGAAAGGTCTTGTCTGCCAGTTGTGAGATAAATATTTGGATTGATTGGAATCTCCCTTGCAGAGATCATAGCTGACTAATGTTCTTGGGTGGTGGCATCTCATGATGGCTTTGACCTTTGTAGGATCTACCTCAATGCCATTTTTTGAAACTATGTATCCCAAGAGTTTGGCTGAAGTCACCCCAAACACACATTTTTTTGGGTTTAGTTGTACATTGAAAATTTCCAATCTGGTAAAGATTTTATCTAGGATCTCTAAGTGTCCTTCTCTGGTGTATGATTTGGCTAACAAATTTTCCACATAATCTTCCATGAAGGTGTGCATCATATCATGAAAGATTGTCATCATGGCTCACTGATAAGTAGCTCCTGCGTTCTTCAACCTGAATGAAATGACGTTCCAAGAAAAGGTTCCCCATGGACATGTGAAGACTGTCTTATCTTGATCTTTAGGTGCAATTTTGATTTGATTATAGCCAGAAAAACCATCCATGAGTGAAAACATACCATGTCTTGTTGTTATATCCACAATGATGTCCATGTTGGGTAGGGGAAAGTCATATTTTGGGCAAGCCTTGTTGAGATCCCTGAAATATGTGCATATCTTGATTCTCTTGTCTTTTTTTGAAATAGGCACAATGTTTGACATCCATTTGGCATGGTCAATTGGTCTAATGAACCCAACATCTAATAACTTCTTTAGTTTTTCCTTTACCAATATGGCAATGTGCGGATGCATTTTCCTTAACTTTTTCTTGACTGGTTTTACCCCTGCTAGTAATGATAAGTGATGCATGATGAGTTCTGGATCAATCCCTAGCATGTCAGCATATGACCAAGCAAAATTGAATTGTCTTTCTGTGAAGAATTTGATGAAGTTTGATTTTTCTTGATCTGTCAAGGATTTTTCTAGATGGGCAGTCTTTATTGTTTCTTCATTGCCGATATTGATAGACTGAGTAGGTTCAACCAATACTTTAAATCATTCCTAAAAGTGTTTAGGGAGTGTGTCAAATCTTTCATCCTTCAATGCCTCAAAGAGGTTTTTTCTGTTTGATACACTCTTTATTTTTACTTTTTCTAGGTCTAATACTGCCATTAAATGGTTTTCACCATCAGATCTATTCCCTATATTATTCATTTTGCAGTTGGAAAATTTGACACTCTCCTAGTTGGAAGCTTCGTTACGATGTTCAATGATGGAATATGTTTTGGGATTGGTGGAATAGAGGAAGTTGACAATGGCCTCATCATTTGAAAAGATGGGGATATCAAACGACTCAATTTGATCCCAATATATGAGTTCAGGATGTACCAGGGGCAAGGGATTGTTGGATTGGCTAAGGTCAGATGTAGTAAGGGTCCTGATGGTAATGTCTTTGGATTGTTCAATAGTGAAATCAATTTCTATAAGGTAACTCTCCTCTAAATTATCTGTTTCGTTCCAAGTCTGGTCGTCTTTGTTGGAGTCATCAATATGTTGTGATCCTATTTCAAGTAGTTTGTAACTTGAACTTTGACCCTCCTCATGTATAGGTGTAGACTTTTGTACCACATCAATTTCCTTATTGTTACAAGACTCTTCGAATAGTGAATCCCACTCATATTCATTTGAATCAGTTCCATGATCATTACTAGCTTGTAGTTGTAGGATTCTTTCAACAACTTCTTGTCTTGTTTCTTCTCTTGATTCTTCTTTATACCCCAATCCTATTTTATCATTGGCTTGCATTGTGATAGGTTGTATCGGTTCTATGACGCCTTCTTTCCTTTTACCGATAGGACCTTTTCCCTTGTATCCCATCTTTTCTAGGATGGTCTTTCCTTTTCCATATTGCTCTATTTGCACACTTGAGGTGGATGCTTGTGATGATTCTTCATATTTGTATAACTAGTTTAAAACCTCTGTGTCATCTGACTCATCCATTAATGTGCCTACTCTTACAAAGGTGTCATCAAATAGTGTGGTGGGTTGTGACAATTGTTGTCTTGATGTTGATGGTTGTCCATGTGATTTAGGAGAAGAGGAAAGTTGTGATAAACATAAGGATTGCTCAAATGAGTATTCCCCCATGCCTTTGTCTTTCAATTGGATCTTGGCCACTTGTTTCAATAAGGACTCAAGTTGACTTTCCTAATCTTGTGTAGTAGAACTACCAACACCTTTTTATTTTGATTGATCCTTTATCTCGGGCTAGCTTGACGAAGAATTTGATATACTTTCTTTACTTGAGGGAGTGGAATCATCAATACCCTTATCCTTTGATTGGTCCTTTTTCTCAATCCACTTTGACAAGGCATTTAGTTGTTTCCCATCATTTTATGAACCATGAGTTGGAGCTTCCCTGTTGTGTGGTACAAAAGCATCTTGGGTAGTCTTGAGGGTGTTACAATATTGGGGGTTGTTTGAGTCAGCTGCAATAGTGATTTCCTACCCATTGAAAGGGAACTTCAAACACTGGTGATATGTGGATGGCACTGCTTGCACATCATGAATCCAAGGTCTTCCCAAGATTATGTTGTATGTTAACTCTTTATCAAACACTTGGAATACTATATCTCTGACAATTGGGCCCACTTGAATAGGTAGCACTATCAACCCTTGTGAAGATCTCTCCTCGTCATCATATGATTTTATTGTGATTTTCCTTCTAGGATCAATAACATTTTCTGAATAGCCTAATGCATGAACAAGTTTCAAATTATAGATATTCATGCTAGCTTCTCCATCTATTAGAACATGTTTAACGCAGTGTTTGTGGATCAAGACCTCAATGTGTAGGGTAGCATTGTGTGGATGGTTGATAGATACATCATCATGTTTAGAAAATGATAAGCATTTTAGTGCAGTCAAATGTCCCACCATAGTCTGGAATTGGAAAACCTCTAGATTGTTTAGTACCATGGTGGTGACTAGAGCTTGTTCCAAGATTTCCTTGTGAGTAGGTGAAATCTTAAGAAGTTCTAATATGGATATTTGAGTGGGTATTTTCTGCAACTGATTAACGATGTTATATTGAGCTGCAGGGATAGCAGTAGTTTCTTTGGACGTTGAAGATGTAGCTCCTTTCAATGTTACCTTGGCTTGTCCTCGTGTGATTGCATTGATCGATGAATTATTTTGTCCTTCTCTGATTTTGATAACATTGATTTGATTGTCATTTGCAATGATGTTGTTGAACAAATTTTTGGGCACAAATTCATTGATTTGATGTGAGGTAGTGTCGATATCGTGATGTTTATTTTCAATTTCAATAATGTTTCATTCATGTTGAATGGTGTTGTCATTTGTTGGGTTATCAATTGCAATAAGATTTGATTTGTCATGGGTTTGATCATCAACCACCTCAATATGTAGAATGGTGGTATCATAGACATAGTTTATGTTTTTTCCTTGGGTATTTGAAGAAGAAGATTCCCCTTTTTTGTTGTTGGGTAGAGGGTTCTTGAATGCTCCATGATCATTGTTTATTTCGGGTCCTTCTACAAATATCATCTTGTTGTCAATTAAGTCTTGTATCAAGTGCTTCAATTTCATGCAGTCATTGGATTTATGCCCTTTGTTGCGATGAAATTCACAAAAATGAGCATCATTCCACCATGCAAGCTTAACTTGTGGCTCCCATTTTCTTGCCTCTGGTAATGTTATGACCTTAGCTTCGAGAAGTTCCTTCAATGCAGATTATGATGATTGTCCTAAAGGTGTGAACCTTCTTCAATTTGAGGATGTTCGATATGATGGTGTTCTAGATCCAGCATTACCTTGATTGTTGCTTTGGTTGACATTTTGGTTGTTGTTTTGGTTGTTGTGTGGGTTTGTCAATAAAGATTTCTATCTTTTCTTTTGGGATACAAAGGCGAGAATATCGTGCAAATAACCTTCCATTTTTGAAATACATGGAGCTTGATTCACCCTTCTTTTGTTTCCAAGTTACAAAGAATCTTTCATGGTGATTTCATGTTTGATATTTGTAAGAATATTGGGTGATGAACACTAATTCCTCAAAGTGGCCAATTGGTGGAGTGAGTTTGGAGAACCATTCAAGACATTTTCCACCTAGACTTCGTGGAAATTAAATAGTCTCATTAAGTATGTTTACTCATATGAAAATTCAAGACTCATGGTTCTAAATTCCCTCACGTGGTCTATCAGATTGACTTTCCATTGTATTTGTCATATTTTGGGAATTCACAATGTTTTGGAAAGGGGACATGTGGATACTTTGATCAAACGGATATGGACAAATGTCTTGGATCAAGTATCATTTTGAGGTTCCTCTTTGCATATCAAGAATTTTTTGTTGAAGGTTCTTCATTTGGTGAGTTAGGGAAACCACTTGTTCGGTTTCTTTTTCGGGTTGTTTTGGAGGTGCTTTCAATTGATTCACATCAAATTCTTTGGGTAATTTGACACCTTGTTTAGCTAGCATAAGGAGATACTTTTCCCCATTTATTTCAAAATATTTTCTAAGTATTTTTGGAAGTTGGATCTTGTTTAGCATGTTGGATATCTTTCTCAAGTATTTCTTCCCTTCATTGTCATGGATCCATGAGAATTCTTCTGCCTTCCAATTATGAGTGTTTTTTTGTCCCACTGCTTTGTTTCGATGTTTTGAACTCAATGATTGAATTCTTCAATGGGTCTCAAGGTTTGGCCTTCAACGTTTTGAATTTCAAGTCCTTTTTCCTTAAGTTTTCATTTTTGTAACCTTGTTTGAATGGGCATACAAGTGTTATAGTTTAGACTAAACTTTGATCCAAGTTTTGGAAAAGTACCAAGGATTACAACTAAGTCAAATAGAATGATAAATTCTAATGAGACTAAATTTGAGTTGACTATATAGCTTTGTTTTGTGATGAGAGGATGATAAATACTTATGATGAAACTAGGCTTAATAATCAAAGGTGTGATAAGTTTGATGATTTTAGGCACTTTGAGATGTTAGATCTTGGTTTAGGTTGGAGAATTCCACTTGTAGAGGTCAATTTTAACAAGTTTAGACTCTATGGTACCTAAGGAATGATTCTAGACTTGAGAAGATTCTAAAATTTTGGTTCAAAATGTGAAACAAGGGACAAAATTAACTCTCGGGTTTTGAATTTAATGGATGTGCTAAAACAAAGCCCATATGCACTAAAAGATTTGACAGATGTGCTAAAATAGAGGATTTATGCACTAAAATTGGAATGTATGCACTATAAGACTGCATGAATGCACTAAAACAGAGGGTCATCAGCTAGGAATATTGTATAGATGCAATATAAGATAGAAAATGAAAATACATGTGTGCACCAAGATTGACTATATGTGCTAGGAACAAAGGGATGATGCACTAGAGTTTTGGGTATGCATGTGCTATAACAAGTAGGTTGTATGTACTAAAATATTGCATGCATAATTAGCAAATACGGTGATGTTGAACTAGAAAATGCGCTTTATTGAAAATTTGTTTAATTTTTTAGATTTTTCAGCTTAGAGACTCAATTGCTCAATGAATGTTTTCCATCTGCCTTCAATTTCAACATGCAGATATATTTTTAAATTGTCTAAAACAATGGTAAAGAGTATACATCAAGTACAACTGAATGTGTAGGACAATATTTATTAGATTCCCACTTGAATTTTACTCTAGCTGTGCTTACTTATAGTGGATGATTAGATTCTTGACCACACTAGCTCCCCTCTATGACACTCACTTCTATGGGGTAGCCAAACATCAATATCCATGAATCTCCCATGGCATATTTCTCATCTCTACTAAAAGCCGCAAGAATGTGGGATGACTTCAGAATGACTGTTCTTGCACCAACAAATAGAATAAGGATTTTGGCCTTGCTACAACAAAGGGTTCTAGTATAGGAATTCTATTCATGGGGGATCATCCATGCAACAAGAGACCATTTCTTCCCTTCTTGTCAGAACAATCCTCGTGATACTTGAACTTTCCCCAAGTATCCACATTTATATCCCAATTGGAAATCACTTGGCTTTAGTGTGTTATCGGTTGGGTCATTCCTTGGGTGATTACTTTTTCCCACAAGGTAGGACCTCTAAGGAGAAAACAAAATTGAATGGTTTTGTCTTTTTGGTCACTGAGTTAAGGGGAGAGCATATGCCTACCATTCATCAAGCACAAAAGACATGGTGTTCTTCATCCTTCTTAATTAAGCTAGATTCCTATTTTAAGCAAAAGAAAGCATTTAAACAACTCCAACCCCTACATAAATTATTAGTAATTTGATAAAATTTTCTTTGACCAATGTATAAAAGTACCTACAAATAGAAAACACAAATCAGTTCTCAGATTTTGCAATTTTAACCCAATGCACTAAAATGTAAATGCACTACAAGAACTAACCAATGCGCTAAAAGAACAACTGAATGCGCTAAAGCAGATACCGAATGTGCCAAAGAAAAGATCAAATGCACTAAAACACTCCTTATATGTGCTAGAATATTTGTTGGATGCGTTGAAAGAAAGGTCGGATGCACTGAAACAAACACCAAATGTGCTAGAAGATTCTTTGGATGTGCCGAAACAGAATTCGTATGCATCAAAATATTTTTTCGTATGTGTCGAAAGAACTCATGATTGTGCTAAAACGTCACATCCAACCTATTTATAAAAATGTCTCCAGAAAATTGTTAGAAATGGGGTTGGGCCCCATGGTGAGCACCATTTTATGTGTGTGTGAAATGTGGAAATTGTTAATAAATCAACACAAACCTTCATGAAACAAATTATATCAAATATTTGAATCAAATAAACTACTCTATTTTGTAGCTAAACAAATCTTTTAAGAACGTCTCATTGTCCTCTATTCTCAAGGATTTATTAAACCATTTGGTCCTCAGATTTCTATTTACACTATGGTTGTTAAAATGACATCTCGAGAAATGAGATAATATTCAACATGCAAGCCAATTAAGTTCCTACATGAAACTATATGATGAAAATGATAATGGATACTACGATGAATGGATAATGGTGTTAGATTATACAATGTAAGTGTTATGATATTAACCTAGGATGATTCTACATATGCTCAAATGCTAACTATGAATATGCTAATCTAAAATGCAACTATGAAGCAAACTGTGATTCTAAGATGTACCTATGAAAAAAACATGATATGAAATGTAAGTATAAGACTTCAAAATGCTCCAATGCTCAAACGATATTCTTGCATGATAACTCTACTCAAATGTGGATGCAAAATACAATGACAAAGGGTTGTTGTATTTATATGATTTTCCAAGCATCTTGTGAGGTGGCAACAATCAACGGTCCAGATTCAAACAAGAGGGATGAACGGTGGAGATGAAGAGAATCAAGAAGGTGTCCCCTTTACCAAAGACAACATTCCAAATGGATGGAGGAATCTCTTGACCAAATACAACATGCCAAATGGATGGAAGAATCAAGTGTGTGAGAGAAAGACCATGTGTGTGAAAGTTTGTTGAAGAAGTGTGTGAGGAATAAGCCATGTGTTTGAAGATAATTCTAATTAAAAATTAGAATTATTTAATTTCATGTGACCTTGGTGAGGTGGCATGAAAATTTGTAGACATGTGCTTGAATTCCTAATTTGGGATTAGTGAGAATTAATTAAATAAAACAAACTTTAGAAATTCGTTTATTTAATTAAATTAGAGGAATATGATTTTAGATTTGGAGAATTAAAAGATATGAACTATATAAATAAATTGAGAATTTATTTATAAGAAGTTGAAATATTAATTAAATAACTAGTATTTAATTAATTAAATGTCCTGACCAATTTTAGGTGTATACAATTTCTACCTAAAAGTGTTGGAAATGAGACAATGATTTTGAGGTTTAAACATAAAACATAGAAAAAAAAATCATTCATTTTCACATAATGAAATAGCTATTAAAAAGGAAAAATACAAAAACTTTATTGAGAAAAGGTGTTCTTATAATAGATACAAGATAGAAATATTTGTCTTTGCTTTGAAAAATGTTTTACAAAGTGTGTTTCTCAGTGTTGTGACTAAGAAAATTGAGTTACAATGCCTTTTTTTGCTTATACAACTCCAAAACAGACAAAAAAAACTAAGATCCCTAAACAACACATTAAAACTATTGCATAAAGTAGTGGGCCAAGCTATCTAATAGCTAGTACATGATAAACATCAACTATGATATTTTTTTCAAATATTTTAGTGGCCATCGTGTTAAGGTCCCTTCTTTCTCTTTTAGACAAACAACTCCATCTATTTTTTCTTCATAAGAAAGGGGTATGTTACTTGTGACCTTTAAAATATTTACATTTGCATCTCCTATTCCTTTCAATTTGACTCCATGTATAATACATAGTGAGTGAATCTGCCTAATGCCCACAACAACACTATCAAACGGTTCCAACACTACAACTTTATCCCCTTCTTGGAGGTTATCAATACATTTCTGCAAAAATAAATAAAAAATACACAATATATTGAGTTATGAAACATTTGATGACACATAGATAAACATTTGATAAATATTTATAAGAAACTAGAAAATAATGATAGGAAACCTGAAACCATGCACCTAACAAAGTTGTTGCATTAAAAATTTTAATGCAACAACTTTGATCTGTGGATATTTTAATGCAACTTTGATAGGAAACAAAGATAAGAAATTTTAACATAAATATTTTCACTCCAGTTAGAGCTACTGTAACATACCTGTGATGGAGTGTACTTTTTTCATAAGACCTTCAACAATGCCAAATTTAGAATTAATCACCTAAAAAGGACAAAAGAGTTTAAAATTGTGGGACTCTAAATTTATTCTCCAGTAAAAATATAGTGTTTTCATGTGTAAAGATTGAATACATCTTAAATTGTATGATTCAAGTATTTAACATATTCTTACAAACCTTAGCCAAAGGAGCTAGGCAATTAGTGGTACAACTGGCATTTGAAACAATGTTCAAATCAAATTTCTACTCGTGCTCATTAACTCCAACAAAAAACATTGGGGCATCCTTGTTGGGAGCTGAGATGACTAATTTTTTAGTATCTACCTAAGAATGACCAACAAGAAGAAAAAATTTACTATTTCCTGCTAAAGTAAAGAGTCGCCTAAAAATCATTAGTTAAGTTCAACACTCTTACATCAATATAGAGAAAATTATTTTAAAACTTATTATTAGAGACATAAAAATTTCATTAACATCCAAGGTATAGCTTGTAGGATCTATGAAACAACAAAATGACATATATGAATTGAACCATAATGTCTACACATGAACTTTTGCTAACTTTAAGATCATCTAGAATCACATTCCTAATTCTATAACATTAATGTAACTAACTAGCTACTTAAAAAGAATATCAAATACCTTATATAATAAAATTATTAGAGACATGATATTTCCATGGTCCATTACTATGCAATTTTTTGTGTATCAAGAAATCACATTCTGTGATCCAATTATCAAGATGAAGAAATCCATCTACCAAAAGGATCTTGAAATGATACAAAATTTTGATACAAAAACACACTTACACACAGTCTTCTACCAAAAGCTTGCTAATTCAAAATTATTAGAGGTCAAAAATGGCATACCTTCAAGTGTGCAATTGCTTTCTCTCTATCAGTAAAGAATCCTATTGATTCAACCACATACTTTGCACCAAACTCACCCCATGGAATTTCTTCTGGATTTCTAAGGAATTGAATTGGATTAGACATGTACATAAATATGATGAGTACTCACAAAATCTGATTATGCCAGTAGTTAGTCAATGAAATATATAAAGACTCATAGTAACATACTTCATTATGGAAAGTGAAAATCCTTATAGGAAAAGAATTACCAAAAGAAAAGGATCAAAATTTCCCAAAAAATATCCCTATCTATGATAATGTCCACAAATTCACTGGTGCATTTTTAATTGGTGTCCATATCTTCTACATACAGGCTTGTAAGGCTCTCTAAAGATGGATTAGTTTTCACCGAGGCCTTCTCAATCATGGGAATCTAATCCCATGGACCTCATAGGTTGTTTTCTCAAAACCTAGTGCAAAGACCATTGCATCATTGTTGTTGCCAACTGATTTTCATTGCATGGACTTTCCTTGCCTTGAATTGATCAAAGAGATAAAGATGTCACAGTCATATGTCATGAAAAGGCAACACTTTGAAGGAAGATCTGATTCCATACACCTATGAGATCTAGTGCCTCTAAACTCATCAAATACATGTTCTTCAAACATGTCATGATAGTGCAAATTATAAAATGCAGTGGTGTATCATTTGGCAAGCTAGAGCTAGTTCATTTTACATTTTATGATATCATCTTACACCTAGTACATATGATAGTTCAGGTTTGGTTATTGTACATGCGTGACAAGTGAAGTAAGAAATCAATTGATTTACTAAAGGTACACATGCCAATTTATCTTGAAGACATGGTTCTTTCAGTAGTTTCTAGGGTTGCATTGAAGAACATTGTAATAAGGTAATTGCAGGTATATGGGACTGTGCAAAATAAATGAATTATTTTGAGTGCAAGTTAGTGAATGCAATGAGTATCATATCAAGCATATACACAATGAAAGTGCAGTCTTAAATAGGTTTGGTGAATAAAGTGCTTGTATCAAAGCTAGCCTTGAGAGGAGCATGTAGCTTATAACACTACCACACAAATGATACTAAAGGGGTAGGGTTTTGATAGGAATCAATTAGCTCCCTATAAAAGTAAGCAACTAGGGGATTTTTTGTGAGCTTCATGAGAGATTGAAAGATAGGGAGTCAGACCATCTTAGTTCATTATCAATATGAGGTTCAAATTCCAATACAATCAGTATTAGTTAAAATTTTCATGAAGCCATACTCAAATTTTGTGCCTAAACAGAGGATCTTTTATGAGAATTGCACAAACAAGCATTGGAGATAAATACAGTTTCAGTTTCCATCATTTAAAGCCTTTTTGTTTGAAAAAATCATCATTTAAAAAATGATAATAAGGATAGACTTATGCAAAGGATGTTATGACTATGCAAGGTTTCAAAGTGCAAGGTGGAAATCCTCTTAATCAAACTATGAATAATAATTTAAAGATAGGTTGTTCTTGTGAAATGACAAGGAGGTGACTTTGCACGTTGATGCCAAATGCAAGCATAACAAATATTTTTCTACAACACTAATTCAATTGATAGGAGAAGACACGGGTTGATTTATATTACATGACCAATAGATGACTCAAAATCAACAAATCTTCTCCATCTGAATTCATCTCCAAGATTGTTGCAAGAGAAATTGTTCTAAGAGATGTGAACCATTTCCATCATTTTAAATAGGGACAATGTTCTTGTGGAGAATATTGGTGATGCTAAATGAAACAATCTTAAAAATATGATTCCACTATAATAATGTGCACTACATCAGATATCCAATAATAATGAAGGGACATCCATCAAAGCATAACAACAGGGATTTTTGTGTCATATGTTGTAGTTACAAGTGCACTACTAGACATGCATGAAAATGTGGAAGCATAGACAAGGCAAGCGAATTGTTTCAAAAAATTCCTCAAAGAAATATGATATCATGGAATGACGCGATTAAAGGATATGTTCAAAATGGTTTTTTCTAAAAATTCCTTAGAAAATTTTAAGAAAATGCAACCAGTGGTTGTAAATCCCAACTCCTCAACCTTTGAAAGTGTCCTTCCTGCATGTGTGTGAATTGGAGCTTTGGATGAGGATATGAACATCCATCAAAAGCATATTTGGAAGTGGATTTTTATCAAATATTGCATTTGCAAGTTCCACTTTAGATCATGAAATCCTTCACAAAAACTTTTGCACAACCACCACAACACTGCACGGTTGTTTTTGGGCCTTTGCGGTGATGTAGGAAAAGCATGTTGACTCAACATGTTTTTCCTACATCACTATGAAGGCCCAACAACAACCGTGTGGTGTTGCAGTGGTTGTGCAAAAGTTCTCCCAAGTGTGCAAGTGTGATCCTAGGAGGTTGGATAACAAAAGTGAAAGAAGAGATGTTCATGATGACTATAATCAAGCGTATAGGTGGACAGTTGTCACATGAATGTACAGTCACTTAAAATTTTCATACCATAGTCTTTAAAGTTCATCATGCAATGTGACAACTTTAAAGGATAGTTTGAGTGCATGAATATAAGATGTGTAAAGAAATTCGTATGAAGGTGGAGTATGGTTCCTAGCATAGAGGATATCTCTTTGAGGTGCATGATTGACAGTGTTGGTTGTAGTTTTCACTTTCTTTTCTTGGAACTCTGTTAATTCATGACAAGTTATCTGTGAAATTCTTGGTTTTTTGAAGCCATTAAAAGGTGTAAGATGGTAGGAGATACCGGATCATCCCTACATAGTGAAATGAAGGTGAAAGAGTTTGTAAAAGAGTAGTAATATAGACTCACTATGAGAAAGCCAGAGATATGTACAATGAGATCATCACTATGGTGATTTTTGTAAAAGGCTTCAAGTCAATAATTCAACACAAGAATATAAGTTTTTTTTTACTAAAATTGAATTAGAAGGATATAACCATCCCTTGCAACATAAGGATTTAATTTTAGTTTCCAAGCAAGAGGTTTTTGGTGACAATATTCAAGAGCAGAGAAATAGTGCCATGTATTCAACAGGGATATGAAGTTATTAAGGTCACAATAAGTCTATAGGGATGCATGAGAAAGCGGTCTTAAACCATGAAATGAACTCATTCAAAAGGAAAGGGAAGGAAAGTATGAAATGCATAACATGAAATATTATAGGACTTCCATGAGAAACGGTATAGAAGGTAGCAAAACTATGTGTCAAAAGGACTGTGCAAGGGCAATGATCATATAGAAATGATAAGGTTTTTTTTATGCCAAAATACAATGAATAATTAGAATGAGTCCAATGATGAATGAGGACAAGAAGTTTGCATATGATTCATCACCATGATAATGTCAAGTGCAAGCTACATGGACAACTCTTAGCTATACCTTGGATTATGAGAGGTTCATGAAGACATGAAAGTAGAGTTTTGAAGATGAAAATGCTCTATTAAATAAATTCATGTTACAAATGGCAAAGGATTTCACCATGAAGGTCTCCTAGAGAATTTAATAGTGGTAAACCTATTAACAAAGGGAAATAAATAATGTATAAACATTTATAAAAAGAGAGATTGCAGATAATAAAAGATGGTTATAAGACATAAAAGATGATAGTCATTTTTAATGGATACAAATCCATATGCAAAAGATACTCTTTATGACTATAATAAATAGGACAAGTACCATGAAGCTAAGGGAAAATCAAGAAGTAGGGACAGTTACTATAACCAATGGATAGTGACAAAATTTTATGAGGATAGTTAGCTCATACATGATAGTAAATATGACCTTAGTCATAGTTGAAGCTAGCATAAGTGGATATCAAGCAATTGCATTGAGATTTACCTAATTGAAATAGGATAGTCATGGTTATCAATATTTATAAGACATGAAAGGACATAGCACAATTATCTTGAAGAATTTTGAATTGCCATCTTCAGATATGAATGATAGTCATGAAAGATCAATCATGAAGGATTCATGGGACAGTTATAGCCACATGACAATGGGTGATAAGGGAGAACTAAAACGCTTGTTTATTTAGGTAGAAAAGGATGGATAAAAAGAAAGAGAAGCTATAGTCATGATAATTTAGATAAAGAAAACATGCAATGGTAGGTTACTTTTGAACACCCACATCAAACCATAATGAGATTTGTCTCAAGCATTTATTTTCAAACAAATAGATTTGAGGACAAAACCTCACAGATTGTTAGTAACTAGAGGAAAAAACCCCTACTAGTTTGTAAATGGCCAAGGATGAAAACCTATTGGCCAAAGAAGTGGTTCTCAGCCACAAGTTGTGGCTAAATTTTAATGGTGGTTGACATTGGTGATATCAAGATAGTAAAACATACATATTGTCATTTATTCATCATTATTTTCCTTACAGAGACATACATATTTCCATTCATAACCAAAAAAACTCCTCATAACAAGTAAAAGCCATTGAAACTTAAACAATGAGACTACTATCATGTCTTAAACATACCATGGCATGTGAGCTTCTCAAAAGGTTTGCATTGTGATATGAAAGTATCATCTATAAAGGTGGTTGTTTTCCTAATAAGAGCTTTGACTTCCTAGTTTGGGATTATGACAGGGATAAAAACTTCATGAGGAGACAAGCAAGCTCTTCCTCAAAACTAAAAACAAAACTAAAAACCCTAATGGCATAGAGCATACCTGGCAAGATTTCAGGATGAAGGGCGCTTATAAGAAAACCTTGAATATTATATCAAGGTGGGCATGATCTATCCTCAAAACCTTGGACAATCTCCTCATGCATGCAACATGTCTTCAAACCCTTGTGAATCTCTATAGTGTGGATGAATTCAAACCCAACAAAGAAAGGTTTCTTTAGAGAAAACTCAATGTGCCTTTATCCCAGATCTTCTCAACAATGTGGATAGATGTTGGTCAACCAACTGTTGGTTCTACACCATGCCCTCAAAAAATCTTTGGACTTCTTCCAACCGGAAAACTAGAAAACCTCTAACCTTCCTCTTGTTATGTGGCTCAATAGACACAAGGAAATGAAAATTATCTTTTTCATTGTTTGGCGCCCAAAAAAAACCTTAGTCAAAATTTTATTTTTCATTGTTTGGTGCCCAAAAATAAAATTAGTCTTTCACTTTCTTTTTTATTACTTTCCACTTTATTTTCCACCTCTTTTTTTACCTGATGATCAAATTAGTCATTTATTTAGTCATTTATAGCCCTGTTGCAAAAAATGACTAGAATTTAATCATTTTTAGTTATTGTGACTAAAATTTTTAGTTGCATAGTCATTTATTTTCCAAATTCTACTTGTGATATGACTTCTTTGAGATTTCTTCTTTATCACTCTTCCCCTTCTCCTTCTCTTTTTCCTTCTCCTTTTCCTTTTCCTTTTCCATCTCTTTCTCCTTATCATATAAATCATGCTCCTCATGTAGACCGAACACACCTTGCTCTTCTTGTTGATCAGATGCAAATTGCTCATTTGTAGTCACTAGAGGGGGCTTATTAACAATATCATGCTCTGTGGCATTGGTGTTTCCTCATCAACCTCCTATGGATAATTGGGTTCTTCAAACACTACTAGATATCAATGTTACTATAAATTCTCATGCTTCTCCTATCAATCATAATGGTGAAGAAATACAAGAACAACAGAGAGAAAATTTGGGGGAATGCTACTGAATGGAAGAATAGCAAGCTAGTGGAGTGTTTTTTGGCGGTTCGTAAGTAGCTTAACTCATCTTGGTTTTGCCTCAAATTACAAATGTGGAATTTTTTAATGTCACACTAATCATATCTGATTAGGGTTGATATTTTTTTGCAATTGGTGTGATACATATATTTCTCTATCTTTGTAATCACCAACAATTTTTTTTGTATCTTGCCACTATTTTTTGGCTATCATATGTAACTACTTTACTTTATAATAATTAAATATATAGGCAGTATGTCTTTTACCAAAAAAAATAATATCATGCTCTATTGGAGGCTCTTATGCATCCATATCAACTTCAATTTTCACTTCTTAAATGATCTTCTTTGTAACTTCTTATGTTTCTATCTAAATCTTCTTCCTAACATCAATATCCATGCTCATAAGAAGGTCTGTTCTTTGCTTTGTGTGGAACTCTTTTTCTTTCTTCTAGACTATCTTATCCTTTTTTTGCTTGGGAGATAGAGAACCCAACCTTTTTGATTGTTTGATGTCTCAGCTCCTCATCTACTTTGATAGCATTCTATCTTCTTTTTCTCAAAGAATGAGCTAGGATTTTTGGAGTGTTGATGGTCTTTTTAGCACTGCAACAACTCAAACATAATACAACTATCCTATCTCTCTTGAAAGGTAGATTTCTATCAGCAAGCCTCAAGAAATAACCCCAAGGTCTATAATGTCAAGTCTTGACAATGTAGTAAACAACTCAGTGATAAATGTGAAGATGTTGGTAATCACAAGGGTCCTTACAAACTGAATGCTAGAAGTTTCAAATACGTCAAGAATGGAAATTATATGATTCTTTGTGAATCTAATTCTAACAATATTTCAAAGAAATAGAAAAATATGTAAGGTTTAAGAGAGATATTTAATCTAATCCTAAGATCAATTGCATGAATAAAAGAATGTTCAAGATGGAGCCTTCCTCCAAAACCAATCCTTGCTTAACCAAAATCAAATTTGCAGTATCACAAAGACAGTGCAATCTCCAAAGGAACTAAATATTTTGGATTGCAAATATTCAAACATTCACAATAGAAATTAAATACAAAATAGAGTAGGTCCAAGCTAACTTTTCGCAGTAATCCACAATCAACAAATCACCAAAAGTATGTACTGAAGATTCCTCAACACCTCAAACACTTTGTCATAAACACAAATGAGCTGCAACTAGCTCAAAGATTAATCATAAAACACTTACTCAAAAGATAATAAACTAAAGCCACAAGAACCATGCATAGGTGAAATAACACAAAGAAGAACACCAAAAGACAATGCCTTCACTTGTATTCAATTCACCAATAACTTGCAACAATTCAAGTTTCTCAAATGTAACTGTGAACAGGCGAAAATACATGTTAGAAAATGAGTAGAAAACAAAAGAGTGCAAACAAAAAATATAAACACCCTACACCTCAAGATTGGGCAAATGATTAACTTAACAAAACAAAATGGAAAATTTTACCTTGTTGATTTGTCCTTTGGTTGGCCCTTCGATCTTTGATGTAGTGTATGCTCCTTTGATGGCAAGAGATGCAAGTGTGGATTGTGAGATAGATGGAAAATGGGTGATAATGGATGTAAATGTAAGTATTTGGCTAAGTATGGCTCAAGAGAAAAATTTGCAAGAGTTTGGTTAGCATAATGATCTCCTCCCAAAATGAGAGAAAAGAGGGGGTATTTATAGAGAATTCAAAATTCTCTAGCGAAATGGGCAGTTGGGATTAAGCCAACAAAGCCAAGATGTAGGGCTATGGTGAGTTGAGAACGCACAAGCCCTCACATCTTAACATGTGGCATGTGAAGTGGCTTAAGAAGGATGATGTGTAAATGAGGTGGAAGGAGAGTACATGACATGGAGGTACTACATAGTACCTTGGGATCTGGACAAAATCTCCTCATAAAGGAGGTATGTGTCCCCATGTGGGTGATAGGACATGTGAGGAATTAAAAATTCCTCAATTATTCACATGAGAATGAGAGAAGAAATTTAAAATTCCTTGGAATGCATTAGGGGATTAAATGTGAATTAAAAATTCACATGGGGAAAGGGGTGCCTTCTCCAAAAAGAGAAAGCCTTTAATAAGGTTGACTTATGACACATTCCATAAATGACATGGAGATTAGGTTGACCTAATTAAGTGATTAAGGTTGTGCAAATACTTGATTAGACAAATTAATGACATATTAGAGGCAAGTGGGAAATTAGGAAGAGTTCACATGTGACTTGATGTGACAAGTCAAAGATCACATGGAGAAGAGAAAAAAGAATTTAATATTCCTTGGAAGGATAAAATGAATTAAAAATTCCTTGAGAGATTGATTAGGCTAGTTAATGAAGGATTAGAGGAGGGTTAAGTGGCTAAGAGAGATTAGAGGCCAACTTGCAAAAGTTGGAGGATGTGATATATCCTAATCAAGGATTAGGCATGTGCACATCCCTAATGATGAGATTAGATGAATAATTAGGATTAAGAAAGGGATGTGACATGTGAGGAATTAAATAAATGTCATATTTATTTAATTCATTTGATGAAAAGGAGGATTAAAGAGAATGTATTTATTTATTAATTAAATACCTTAGGGTTTTGGTAGAATTAAGGATATTAATTAAATAATAGCGATATTACTTAATTAATGAAAATAAGGGGATGTTTTAGACGAAAGGGGATAAATTTGGATAAATTAAGTGTCCAAATTTAGGTTTCTACAGTAACAGTATCAATGAATTAGCAACTATCAACTGTTCGCTCTTCATTATTCACTATCTGCTATCAACCTTAAAAATACATATTTACAAGGCATAGACCTCAATATGACCCCTGGCTTATAGAAAAATGGTAGAAGCTAAGAGGAAGAATACTCCTCAATATGACCCCTTGCCAGGTATATAGGGTGATTTCAACAAAGCTATGTATGGCATGGATAACTTTGAGAATGTAGTTGGTGTTTTGAGAGAGAAACATGAGGTTCAGGATAAAGGGAAAGTAGTAGTGGTTGAGGAAAATGCTGAAGCGACATTAGAAGAAAGAGTTCTGCATATCAACCGTCCAAACAATTGAGAACTTATTCTAGAAGGAAGAAAATAACAAATGAGGAAAGAAGCCCAATAGCCCTTGTTGTCTCTGAAGGACCAAAGGCAGATTCCCTAAAAGTTGCAATGCCACCTCCTCTTGCACAGGTCTATTTACCTATAATTAATTTGGATCCACCTCCTGAAATTTTTGCTCCTTCTGAGCAACCACCCCAAGAGAAGAAAATAAAATTAGGTTTCTATTAGGTTGGCCCCAAAGGTCGGCCTTACCATATTTTAAACTTCCTAATTTTAATCTTTCAATAAAAAAATGCATAGGTCAAACTTAAAAGGAAACTTTGCAAATACATAAAATCTTGTCCCCCAAAAATCCAGGCATGGCCAACTTATATCCTTAGCAAACTAAAAAAAGTATATTTTAAGAAAACTAGGCGAGGTCGTCCTCCTTATCCTTTTCTTCTTCATTTTTAGAAATCTCCTTGACTTTTGCAAACACATCTTCTAGGTTGGCTAGGTCTGGAGCTGGAATAAATTTTATTCTTAACTTAATTTCCTTTAATTCATCTTCATATTTAATCCAAGGCTTTTTCCCACTCTATTTGAATTCCTTGATATTTATCCAGATTGGCAATGTAGATAACTGCGTCCTCAAGTTTATCTTTAGTGATGGGCTCATTTTCAGCTAGAGAATATACCTCATGCCACCATTTTTTCAATTAATTAACATTTAAAGTATTTTTCCCAAACTTTCTTCTTCCAGTGACAATCTCCAAAAATGCAACACAACTGCCATATATTTCCTTTATCTTACCTTGGATCTTTGTCATCTTCTTAAGCGCTTTCATCATAAGCTCCTTTCTATAATTCCATACCTCCATCCATTCCATTGATTTATCTATATCATATGAGGTAAATGTGTTCTTAATAACTTCTTATTTAGGAGTCTCTATGATTTTCTTCAACTTAGAAATAGTGGCATCATCTAACTTTTGACAATCTGATGCAAATTGAGAAGTATCCTCCAAAAAAGATGTAGCTTTCTCATAAGTACACAATATTTTTTCAATCATCTCATCCCCTCTCTTTCTCACACTTTCCAACCATTCTTGACTAACCTGTGTGCATGCCCTCATCCTCTCAATCTCAGATACCACCTCCTTTGACAACAAACCCTCAAAAAATGAAGCTCCCTCACTAGATTGAGTTTGTATGGGCTTGATCGAATGCTATACATACTTTTGTACCTCCCTCAACTATCTTTGTAGCTCCTCTTTAGCCTAGGTTTCATTGTCCAACCTCTTCAAAATTGTCTGTACTGATTCCTGGAGGTCTTCCTTCTCTTGCTCTTTTGTAGTAGGGCCAAAGTTAACCGTCTGCACTTTGTAATCTAAAGGCTTGACTTCATCTTTGTATTTATCAAGAGAAAGAGTAGCAATGTGAACAACCCTGTTATTAAATTCATCTCGTGCAAACTTGGAAACTATCCTAGCATTCTTTCTCTCCTTTGGTTGACCCCAATTAACTAGGAACTTATCCAAATTAAGAGTCTCCTCTTCAATAATGATTGAATCAGGCTTTAATCTTTCTTTTAGCCAATTAGGAACATCAGACTCTGCATTTTATTGAGAGACACCTTGTTCTTTCTAATTCTTAGAGGGATGATCTTCAACATCCTCTTGACCTTTATTAGTTTCTTTTGCATCATGTTTATTCTCAATTTTATCTTCTTCATCAACTACACTTTCATACTCCTTCACTGGAGGTTGGGAAGGAATTTCCATTGTTACTTCTGATGTTGTCTATTTGCTTTGCACTTCTATAACATTCTCCTCTAATTGCTTCCTGAAATTATTCAACTCCCCACTTTTGGGCATAGGCACATCCTCATCTTCATATTCCTCTTCTGGATTTCTGAAAACATTTTCCTCAATATGAATAGTGTCCTCATCCACTATAATGTTTTTCATAGGAGAATTAGGAGGAATATTATCTCTTGTAGTTTCTTTCTTTTCTTCTTCTTGAGCATCATTAGTAGGCACCTCTTCATTGTCCTTCTCATGCTCACTCATCATTTCATTGTCATCTTCTACAAGGACAATTTTTTGTTTTAGAGATTTTCTTCGCACATACACTTGAGGATTCTCTCCTGAACTTTCTACATCAACCACCTTGGCATGAGTGGCGTCCTCTTCACTAGTCTTGGCATTTTTGGACTTAGAATTAGCTATCATTTGTCCCTCAGTAATGATTCTTCTTTTTTTAGAAGGTTGGGCCTCCTCATTTCCTTCTTTAGTAATCTCTTTTGAAGGCTTCTTTTCCTTGGCAATAGGTTGCCTCTTTTATTTTTCCTTTGCCTAACTCCTGGTTCTTCTCTTAATTATGAATTGTGTGTCTTCTATTTCTTCCTTTGAATGGGGCCCAGAAGTGTCATCATTTGTGGTATTTGTTTCTTCTTCTGAATGGGATTCAAGATCTCCCATAAAATCATAGGTGAACTTAGTGCCATTTTCCTCTAAGTCCAGAATTTTGTGTTTCACCCATAATTTAGAGTACTTCAGTATAGGATTAGTAAGCACATTTAAATCAACTACGTCTTCTTCTAATAAATTTACTATAGGGAGTAGTTTATCCTTATATTGCTCAAAATCATGGTGCTATAGAAAATCCTCTTCATCATCAACCTGGTCTGGAATATTGGCTATCTTGTGAAGCCTAATTAATCTTAAGGACAATCTTGATAATTTTCTTCTAATCACCTCAAATTCATCCCTACAATTAGCCCAATAGTTCTCAAGATGGTCTTTGTGATTAAATTATCTGCTATCCATCATCTGTGCTATGCCATAGGGATCAAAGTTCCCCCTATATGTATGTGAATACAGATGGAACTCAACCATTTCCTTCTTTGAATGGTGAGCATTTTGAATGGAAGGGAAAGCCCCAAAACCTCCAATCCTTAAAGGAAAATCCCATCCAAACCTTGTCCTATGCATGTTCTTCAAAATAGTGTCAAATGCAACAACCTTCCTAAACACTTCCAACAAGATGAGTTTATCAATTGGGTACCTTGGGAGCCTAAAGGGTACTATTGGTGAAACATGCACTCTGAGATAAGAAAACCTTGAAAATTGGATGAACCAATATCCATATTTCCTAGTTAGATCCATTGCATCTACATAAATCCTGACATGGAGTGCATCCTAAATCATCCTTGTGATGTACATAAGAAAAGCATCATTGGCCCTCCTATAGTTGGAAGTGTGAAATTGTAGTTGAGGGTACACATCAAAAATTCCATATTTTCCCAGAACTCCTTTACAACTCAAACCTTTGTATTTTTTCTTTCTAGCTAGCAAGTACACAAGGTATGAGGTCATGGTAAACTTCTTTGTGTCTTGCACATTCCTCAACTGCATATCCAAATGGTCACTTATGATTCCAGCCCAATGGTAATGCACCCCCTTTACAATCTATGATATGCCATAAAATGTCCACTCTTTGAACATGAAAGATTCACCCAATCCCATGACTCTCCCCAAAAGGGTGATCATATCATTGTATTCTTGTTTGAAATCAGCTCTATATAGCTACTTGGGCAACTTGGAGTAATGCAACTTTATTTTTTCAATCCAATTACTATTCATCATATCCAAGGCTTTGTTGGGATCCTTCTCATAGAATTCATGAGCTTCCTTTATGCTTATCCTTACCAACTTATGATGGGAACCAATGTTGAAATTTCCTGCTATGAACTCCTCAGTTATGTTTCCTACTATTCTTACCTGAGGGCCCACAATTATTCTCTTATTTGAATCATAATGCTTGGCACATTCAATAACAAGTTCAAGACATTGCATCAAGGGTGGAAAACCAGTAGCCTGAGCTAATCCTATATTAGTAATTACTTGAGCAAGAGAGGTTTTTGCATCACCAAACATTCTTTGCTTGAAATCATTATAGTCCATGTGACCCATATTGGTGTCTCCAACCTTGCTCCATGTGGAAATGATCTTTTTCTTTGGATTTATCCCCTTAAAATCATACTTCATCTTTCCTACTTTGGTTAGAGGACCCTCCTTGACAGGTTCAGTTGACTTTTCCTTAGACTCTACCCCTTTGTTGGATTCACTCTACATCTGGTTCAAAAAAAGGCCACAATCACCACATTGTTGAAGGAAACTAACCACTACAACCTAATTACATCTTTCAAATGAATTATTGAAATTACCATACAATATAAAATTATCACCATGATCTCAAAAATCAAGTTTAAATTTTTGAAAATGCATCTTAAGAAACCTTAGGTTTATCCGCCTCCAATGGATTTTAGCAATGCAATCACCTTCGGGGAATCTACCCTTGAATGGATTCCGCAAAAGTCTGGAGGCTTGGGAAAATCCCCCACAGATGGATTTTAATGATAGTTCACATACTTATACAAATCTTAGTTTTAACACCTCTAACCTCAAGAAGGATCATCAATCAACATTCTTCAAGATTCGATCAAAAGTACCATTTACGTTTTTCAACCTCGAGGATTTTTGTTGGGAACAGATTCGGGGAAATCCAGGGTCGAGGGATTTTTGTGATGGAACTAAATTTTGGAGAATCCACCCTCAGATGGATTCCATGACAAACATGAGGCTCAAGGAAAACCGTGAAGGATGAAATTTTGTTAAGGAAAATATTTTCGGGTTTTTTCATCAACGACAGATCTTTAGGAAGTTTTTCCTTATCATTTATTTCTTCAAAACCATGAACTTGGTGAAATTTTCATCATTCCTAATATGCCCCAGATTTAAATCTCTTGAATCTAAAACAAGGTTGGGTTTGGATGCAAGTATAATCATCATAATACAAAAGATTTCAATACTCACTCAGCCATAAACAATTTGATCACAATCAATTCCTTCAAACCAAAACTAGGGTTCATGAGCGATCATGTTTCATAGTTTCAGATCACATATCTAGGGCATCAATAAATATTTTAATCTTAGTCACGAGTGCACATCTCATGAGTGATATAAAATTGGAATTCAAAGTTCCCCAATTTCATCAAAAACAAAGGTGCTCTAATCTAACATTGATCACCAAACTCGAAGAACCCTAGCTTAGGATCGAATCACTAATTCATTTGAGCTTAGAAAGATGAAAATTAAAGCAATAAACCTTGAGGGAAAAATCTAATACTAAAAAATCAAAAGAAATTCACCAAAGATAATATCAAATGCAAATGATGAAGCAATATTGAAATCTAATGGTAATGCGAAATAAAAGTAACGCTTAGAACATGCCATTGAACCATCGAGAAATTTCAATAAATCCAAAAGAAATTGTGAAAACCCTACCTTTGATCATACAAATGTGAAACAATGGAAAAAATATTCAACAAAAACCCTAGCTGATAATCTCACAAGTGCAATATCAATCCAAATTCGTCCCCACAACAAATGCAGGATCGCCTACAAAGCACTCCTTCAAATGCACAACTGAGAATGAGCATCAAATGAGGAAACAAGAGTATAAATCGATCCCCCAAAAGAGCAATAAGTAGAAAGTACGATGACTCACAAGACTAAATGCCAAATTTTGGGGATTCAAGGCCATGACAAATTTGGGAAAATCTGCAATCGAAGGATTTTAATGAACGCCCAAACACCTAGGGAATCTATACTTAGGTAGATTTCTTGAAACCTAAGTCCTTCGGGAAAATCAAATTGGAACGAATTTTCATGACCTTCCCACTCCTTCAGGAAAATCCACTTGGAACGGATTTCCGTGACCTTCCCACTCCTTCGAGAGAATCCATGTAAAACAAATTTCCACAAAACTCACCAAAACTTGCATAATTTGTTGCCTTAGCACAATTTTCATTAAGTACCCAAGTTCAAGGCATCATCCAAGATTGGGATGTTGCAAGATAAAACACCTAAAGTGCAAATAAAACCTATTACTCAATCAAGTAAAGTGAACCCAAGATCTAGAGGAACCTATCCCTTGAGGGGAAAAAGTCAGGCCAAAAGAAAAACTAGAAAACAAAGCAAGAAAAAGAGGGTCCCTACCTTCGGTGGGGCGTGTGTGCAAAAAGTGCACAACATGGAGCTTTATCAATGTTGTCACTAAAGGGCATGTTATGTTTGACCATATACATAATGATATCCCTTTCAATGGTCTTTTAATCTTTTGGAGGGACTTCGAGATGGATCTCTATAGTTTCATTCAATAAACCATGGCTAAAAATTCCATTCAAAATAGATTCAAACTCAAGGGGATCATATGACACTGGAGGAGTTACTTATTTTTCTCCTCTTCCATCTTCTTCCCTTTCTTTTTTCATTTTGGAGGTATCTTCATCTCCAACTTCTTCCTCCTCTTTAGATTCTTCTACATCTATCTTCTTCCTCTTTTCCTTTTTCTTGGGCCTTGTATGCACATCTTTTGTGGCCTTCTTTTGCAGTGGAGTCTCTGATGTAGCTCTTCTTCTTATGATAGTTGACTATGTAGATCTGAAGGGCTGCAGATTAGATGCAACAATGGAAGTAGATCTACCAAACCTTCTTGGCTCTTTTTTGGATTTCAGAGGAGTCGATTTAGCTTTAGAACTCTCCATAGGGGAATTATATGTAGAATTTGGATGGGGACCCCATTTCTTGTGAAGCTCATCTCTATGTTTTTTCCAAAATCTCCTTTACATTCTTTTTATGCAACTTATCCATTATCTCTTCATATGTGCCAAATCTCTCAACAGATGTATCTTTTGGCTTTTTTAGTAGGATATCCATATATCCTTGTACATATTCAAGTGCAATATCATAAGGTAACTTTTGAATCCATGAGGTTCTAGGTTCTATAGCTTCCATATAACAGTGATCCTTGTCCACCATAAATGTTAACTCATTCTTATGCTTCCAGACCAAATCTGAAGGTATCATCTCTCTACTTTGCATCTCTATATACATATTCTTAAATAATTCCCAATAGAAGGTATTGTATGCTTCCTTGTTCTAGAAACCTCCTATATATTTATTTATTTGTGATGCTACTGGAGATAACTTATCCCATATTTTTCCTTTAAAAATAGGAAATTCATTCAAGAACAATAATTTAAGGAAAATGATTAATGAACCAAACCTGAAATTGTATCTAGTTTCTTTTGTCCTTTTCATACTTTGTATTAGTTTCTCCCTTAGTAATTCAAAGAGATCAAAACTAGCACCTTCCCTCACCATCTAGTAGGTAGTATGAATTATGACGATGGTGGCAGATCCTTCCCTATTTGTGAAGTATATTTTGTATGCGATCCCCATTGTAGCATAGAGGAATTTGGGATCAATGATATCTTTCATTGTTAGGGTTCTTTTATCAAATTTTTCTCCATTAATCTTAATAACCCTTTCATTCTTGATTGATTTTATCATCAAGACTAGTTTGGTGGTACAGAGACCAGTAATTGTCCCAATTGCCTCTTTTGTAATCATGTAGGGTTTATCCAACCAAGTGATTTCTTCATGAATGTGACTTAAAATAATCCTTACCCATTAGTTGAAGTCACAAAATTCTAGAAAATATTTCCATATGTCTAACCCTTTCGTTGCCACATTTGCATATTCAAGCTTGTACATACCATTATAATTTAAGAGTTCATATTAGAGCACTTCAAATGATGATGTGTGATCAATTTCATTTAGAGGGGCATAGTTGTAGATACTTACATCTTCATAGTAGACAACATCTATAGGAACCTTAAAAAATGCACCATCTTTATCAACCTCCATTGCCTTGAAAGTAAAATTTTTGTACTTTGGCCTAGGTTTCTCGACAACATCAACCAACTATGGGGTCGCCATTTATTTTCTCTTTGAATTCTTCAAACACAGTCACTAGGGTTTCACCCAAATAGCTTGAAAACCCTTCATCTCTTCTCCACTTCCAAACATAAATTCTTTTGATTGAAAATAAGAACAAAATGTTCAAATGAACCACAAAAAGCCACCCATTTTCCCTAACTTTTTGACTTTAATGCATTCATACTTGTTAGGTAATTTTGTTTCCATAATTCTTTGTGTCATCATAGGATACAAATGTGCACATCAAACCTCCACAAATCATTCCTTTACTCCAAAACCTTGATCAAAAGGTTCAAGCTTGCTCAATCGACCTGCACAGTTAAGGAATTAATCCAATTCATCTTTCATGCTGAAATATTCAACATTTTATCCTTTCTAGGATGTTGAAATATTTGCAAACAATAGCTCCCCCTAAGACAATGTTCTATCTTATTTTGTTACAGGATCATGTGTAGCATGCATAAGCATAGTATCATCCTTCATCACATTCTCTTGACCTTGCTTCTCTTTCCAAACTTTTGTATTTCTCTTCTTTTGCTCAATTAGGGATTCTAAATAGTTGGCTTCACAAAACCACTTACACAAAAAAAATTGTATGCCCACCCTTATTGGATTTTTAGAAAACAATATTATGCTCTAAAATAAATTTATTTCTCCTAATTTTAGTTCTGCAGTTTACAACCTTATGACCAGATTTGTTGCATGCATAAAAATATCCATGAAAAGAAATAACATCATGTATTTAAGGCATAAAAAAATTTCTAGCCATATATTCATTTCTTTTTTCCCTTGATCTATAATTAACAACCTTATGCCAAAATTTATTTCAAGAATAACAATAACCTTGAAAATATTGAGTGAACTTGATATGGGCATGTTGACTAGCAGGTGGAGGACCTTTGAATCTCATTTGTCTGTGAACAAGAATAAATCCACCTCCTTTCTTGATATCTTGATCTGAATTTTCATTTCATGAGGTTGAATTCTTAGGTTCTTCAATGCAAGCTTCTTCCTCCTTTATTTCAAAGTTGCCTTCTACTTTGAAATTCTCATATAGGTTTGTAAATGCACTGGCTATTGGAATTTTACCTTTCTCAAAACCAAGACCAAATTTTTCTATTGATGACTTTTCAAAGTTGATTATCTCATAAAGAATGTTAGAACATCGCTTTAGCTTTAGATCCTTGTCCATTTTTCTCTTTTTCTTTATCCAGTTCTTTCCTCATGGAGATAATCTCTTCTTCAAGCTTGAAACATTCAACAGATTTATCATTGAGCTTGGTATTTAGAAAATTTGCAATACTTTTACCTTCTTCAACTTGAATTTTCAACTTTCTAATTTCTTTTTCTAATTTTTCAAGTTTATACTAAAATTCTTCATTCTTTTCTCTTTCTTCATCTAGATTACTTAGAGCAGAAATCAGTTCTCCTTAATAATCCACTAGACAATCTTCTTTATTAAATTCAAATTCAAATTCATCACCCTCATTTTGGAGTATGTCCTCTTTTTCCTAAGATCACTTCTTCTTTAGCATTGCATCATTCCCCATGTGTTCCAAATGTAGGATCTACCTCATCTATTGGGTTATATCAAGGAACCTTGCTCTGATACCAATTGTTGAACACATCATAATACTACTTGAGGGGGGTGACTCAGTATACTTCAAATTTTAATCCCAATTAATAATTTTTGAAGCTAAGTTATACCAATTAAGCATTCATCTACTTAATCAAGATAGGAAGTAAGATAAGCACACACACAAGAACATAGTGGACACCATATTTACGTGGAAAACCCCACAGGGGAAAAACCATGATGAAAAATGGTGCTAGGAGCTACTTTCCTAATCTAGCCTCACAAGTAAATAATAGTTACAAATTTGATAGGGCTTCAACCCAAGGAATCTACAACTCATTGTTTATATAACCTTGTTTTAGGGCTACAACCTAAGGAATCTACTACTCCTTGATTGAAAGAAATAGCTAAAATATGACTAACTTTATGGCTTCAACCCACTAATAGTCATCAATTTTTCATATTAGGTCTATATAAGATCTTATCACGCTCTATTCATGTACTCATACATATTCATACACTTTCATAATCCTCTTCACATATTTTATCTTCTATATATATCATTCACACACTTTGAAATTACAAATTGAGTTAGCCATAAACAAGCAAATATGAAACTTGTAACATGTCAGCTTTCACATCCATTGGAAGTATACAAAAATGATGAAATATTATTTACATTTCTTCTAGCTGAGTCGGCATGACTCATACAATTTCTACAGTAACTTCTTAGACTCCACTCAACCATGAATTAGTGGTGCACACCACCAGTATATCTTAGTTAGCCTCACCAAAATCAGAACTTCACAAAATGACTTGAAACAACTATGTGATGAAGGAAATGAGAAATATCTTTATGTTCTTCAATCCTTAGACACTATGAAACATGTAGAGTGTTTGCACAAACTCTTAAAACTGATCTTCACAATCTTCTATTGGTGCAAGTATACAAACATATGTTTTGTTGAAGATTAGGATTCCAGAACCAATTGTAACACTCTATCACTTGAAAACTAAATTTGTAGAGAACCAAACCACTTGAAACTATAGTACAACATGCATTGTACATAATTGAGTATGTCCAAAAAACCGCTTGCCCAAATCTTCACATTTGGAGGAATATGGAGCATTCCAACAAGCCTTCATAACCACTTGGCACTACCATAGCACATACTGGCATACTATCACTTGTAACTTTCACTGCGCAATGATTATTGATATAAAAACTTGGATATAATACCTTCACATCTCTATCAACTTAAATTTTGAACCACGAGACTAAATCTTGCTCTGTTGAAGAATATGAACCAAAATATTGTTTTTGCCATGGAAAATATATTGTGAATTCCTCAGACATAACTTTTACAATTTTTCACCAAGTGTGGTACACAAAACTAATATCATTGTAGGCATACTGAAAACACATTATTATGTGTGTACTCATGTCTACATCATACTTATACATCAGGTAGATTACTAATCTTACATACACTGCAATGTTGACTTGCACCATTAGATATATCGTACATTAACCATCTCTAGAGCATATACAATCTCAAACACACTTTTGACATTAATGAAAACCAATCTTATCAAGCTACAAAACCTTTTCCTTCAGTGGGTGGGTAGAATAGGGTTAATTTTAGAATTAATCAATGTTGGGTTAGACCATCAATAGTGTACTTAGGTTGGAAAGGAAGTCGACCTTCTCCAAAGGTTTGATCTTCATTATAGGGTCCTGCACTTTAATATCAATCCCATTTTTCACTGGAATATTGAACTACAAGTTTGGTAAGGTGCAATTCCAAGTGATAATGATGAATTTGTAAAATATCCTTGGCTTTGAGGTTGAATGTGTCTTATCTTTGATTCATTCTATTGAAGGGTTGTTGAGGTGTGATTATGTGTTTCATTGCATTATAATTTTAATTTCTCCATGATCTTAATCCTTGTGTGGAAAATAAATTCTAGTGGAAGCTATAGGAACCCTAATATGTATTCTTTTGCATAGTGATGTGATTTTGTTGCATCAAAGTAGTAAGTTCTTACAATTTTTGGTTTCATTGCATGACTATGTAAACTAGTGCTTTGTGTTTGTAATGTGTTGGATTCTTAGGATAATCATTTATCGGTTTTCTTGAGCATGTTCTCTAATGCACCATGGTAGTTTTATTCATGGGTGTCATGTACATTTTATTCCCTCAATTGTGAATTAATTTTGATACTTTATTTGGGTTATTGATGAATCTTCTAATTTTTTTAAGGACTAGCATTGAATTTTCAATTTTCTTATGGTTAGTCTAATTACCAAACTTTCTCATTTTGTGACCCTTGGCCATGCTTGATTTACTATTTTTATTGTACATATTTTATGATCTAATGTTGTAATTGATGATTCTCCCTCTTGGGAATTCTTTTGTTTTTATGGTGGCTATACTAAATGTTTTGAATTGTTGGTCTTGTTCTATGTTAAGTGTTGTTCTCTCTCATGTTCATTATAAACATCTAATAGAATACATACAATGGAGTAGATTGTTAATAACATACTGATGCTTGATGTGTATTAATTAGGACTTGATTGAGTTAAAATTTCTTGCTCCTTGTGAGTGTATGTGAATTATTTTTGCAATGTTTGGTAATTGTGAAATTCTGGTATGCATATAGTTTTTTGTCTATGAGTGGCTTTAAAATTTATGTGAATGTCATTATGCTTGGAATTGAGTGATGTATGTTTGAATATTTGTATGAAGATATTTGTTTTGGTGTATGTTGGAGCTTGTGATAAGCTACATTGAAAAAAACCATGTTTACATCATATTTGTCTTTATTTGTTAGAAGATGGTTGGTTGTGATTTAGTCCACTAGTTATGTTGTGATTTTGTGACCATGTTTCCTAATTCTTTGGAATTAATAGAGTGTTTGATTGAGGTGTTTTAGACACCTAAATCCATGCTATTTATTATCATGAAGGCCCACATAGTGTCATTTTGAAGGCAATTTCCATAACTACACTTATGTTTGATATAGTGTTGGGTTTTGGTGGTGTGTTATTAAGTTCTTTGGCACATATTATATATATATATATATATATCCTTTAATGTGGCTAGTAGAGATAATCCTTGTGGTTGTAGGGGTTATCCTCCATAGTTTTGAGTTGTTCCTAGCATAATGCTAGAATAAGATATGGTTCTTGTATGAAGAATTGGCTATCTTGTGCATTCTCCTTGGAGAGTAATAGGTGTTTGAGCCTTGTAATGGTTCTTTGTTTCCTTCTCGATCATTTTTTTTATGATATTTTTGGGTTTTTAACCCTTAGGTTGGTAAAAGTTGAGCATCATGGTACATAATTCATATTTTATCCCCTATGATTAGTGTTTATTTTCCTCCTTTGTTGTTTCCTTATGATTTTTAGGGTTGCTAAACCTTGCTTGTGTGCATGATTATTATTTTGAGAGGTATCTTCTCATATTATTTACTCTAAATAACCCCTAAGTTTTTGCTAGTTTTTTATTAAGAAGCTAGTGTGTTAAGGAAATACTCACTTTTCCCAAGTGGTACTTGAGGGAGGAATTCATGGAGTATGACCATGATTGGACATGAGGCATGCTTTTGGTGAGTGTGGAGTGACTTGGTAGTGTTTTATTTTTCCTTGGGGGTTGGTTTTTCCCTAGATTTTGGATGGTAGCCTTGAGTATTAATGCCTTGATCTTAGAAAAGACCATAGAAAGTGAAATATTGTGGTTGTTAGGCTTATGGAGAGCTAATGTTCATAGGTTGATGTATATTTCCTTGCTCGAGTTGGTGGCTAGCTAGGGTTTCCTATGATTTGTGGAAATCATTGAGGATATGTTTGTTGTACTATTATTAGTTGTACCTTGTAGTTGGTCCTTTCCCTTCATTATAGTGGAAATTAATGAAAGTAGTGTGGTGATATTTGAGGAGGTTGCACACCTAGTGGCTGGTTTTTACTTAGCCTATGCACCTCTAGAGATGTGTGTGTTGTTTTTTTGAGGCATAGACTTGGTGAGAGTCTAAAGGGTGGATTTATTGAGGTCCATTGTGTTTTAAGGATCAAGTACTAGGTTTAACTTATCCTTGGTTGTGCAAATATCTAAGAGATCCTAATATTGGTGTGGGAGGATGTAATTCCCTTCCTAATTGTAATCTTGATGTGTGGATCTCAACATCATTCCTCAACTATGCATTAGATTATGCATATGTTGTGCTCACACTTTTTACATTGGGTGTTGAATGGTGTTTCAACTTCACTATTTTCTTTATGAGTTTAGTTGGGGCTTTTGTTCTTTATTTTTTTGGTATGTTTGGACCACCTACATGTTTTGAGATGAGGATCCTCAAAATGTTGGTTGTTGGTGCTTAGTATAATTTGAGGTGCTTGTGTCTTTATATTTTTGATAGAATCATAGATGTGGTGAATTAATGATCTTGGTATATAGAATTTTAATTGATTTTTATAATCTCATGATTATATACATGTTACATGATATTGAATCCTATTGGATGATTTTCATGTGATTTAGCTATATATACATTGAGAAGGTATGCTTGACATGTGCATTAAGTGGATACAAATAGAGGGTTATTTCTCCACCTAGCTACATAGGTTTGACTTATTCCCCATTGATGGTTATTTCAGAGATGTCAAATTGGGTCTTTCCCTTGTTTTACCCAATCATACTCAATTTGAGTACCAAATGTGTCATGAGTTACTTGTGCTAACCCAGACTTGAATCAAGGGTGATCTTAAAATAGGTTATTGTCATGAATTACTAGTATATGATCGTGTTAAATGATAGTTTAAATTCATTTTTATCATAAATTTAATTGATGAGTTAAAAGATTGCATTTTCTATCTGATGTTTTATTTATATGAAATTGGGTAAAATAAGGGGTAAGTTAATCATTTTGAAAATATTGTATTGGATGGGTTGCATATATATGTATTTTCATCATTCTTTAAATTGTAAAATAAAAATAAGGTTGAATATTTAATTGTTTTCAATTAGAAAATTGGAAAATAAAAATAAATAAATAAAATATGAAAAAGGTCAAATTAGAACAAAAGAAAAGAACTTGGTCTTTTTTGTCAATTGTCCGTTTTTGGAAGAAATTTCTCTCAAAACCTCCATGGAAAAAATTGAAATGGAGGAAATTGTGTGGATTTGATTAGGGAAAAGCTTGAGAGTTGATTGGATTTGGATGGGAATGGATCTATGTTTCTATGTGCTGATCTTCATCCTCTCAAATTGGAAAAATTGCAAGTTCTTCATTCTTTTGGGTGTGCATTCAAAATGAGGCAAGTCCCTCACTTCTTTTCATTTTAATATTTTTTTCTCATTTGGATGTCATGCTCACCCTTAAGGGAGCATAGTACTTCCTCTCTAGTATTTAAGTTATGCAATTAGACTAAATTTAAATTGTAATTGATCAAAAATTTCAAATTGTCCATTTTGTGCCCTCATAATGCCCAAATTTTTGAAAATGTATAGAAATTGAAATTAACTTCATATAATAGGTATTGTGCATTTTTGGATCCAAATGGTATTTATAGTTTTTTTGGAACTTTTGAAATTTAAAAATTTAAAAATTGAAGGTCTCAACAATGGGGTCCCGTGTGATTTTTTTTGTTTTTACATGTAAAAATAAATCATAAACTTTAAATTTTGAAATTGAATTTGAATGTTTTGTATGGGGAATTTCATGTCTCCTTCATGGATTTCCATAAGGATCGATTTAAAATCATGTTCATTTTTTGTGTATGCCAAATTTTGGTGCCTTTTTTCATGTCATGCTCTTTTGTGTTGAGTTTTGATGAACCTAGAATGAAGGTACCTGAGAGTCATAGGGGAGTGGCTCTCGATGTTTGTTGAGGCACAAAGGGGCCCAAGGATATCTTGTGTAGGATTTTATTTAATAAGTGAAAAATTATTATACTACGTAAATAAAATTAATCAAGATAATGTTACCTATTATATATCCAAAGTGCTTGTATAGGCTTGGTATGAGCATAGAAAGCATGCACACTCTAGGAGCACTAGGACTTGCAAGTTAGGTTCCTCACAAGGGAGTTGATCATACTTGACTCTTCTTATCCATCCTTTTAAGCTTTTTGATGACACACCGTACCTCCTCTCTAGCATCTTATGCATGCACCTATGAGTGTGTATTGTTTGTGTCATTGGTTATTTTTCCCTATTATGATTCCTTGTTCACTCTACTAGTGATTGTGCCCAATGTGAATGTCTTATTTTATGCCATTGGTGTTTGTGCCCAATGAGGATTTCTATTTTAATCCATCATGTGATGTTGATTGTGTGACTCTTCTTTATATGTATGATTTGTTTTGAACACCCAAAATACTAAGAGGGGGGTGAATCAGTATTCTCTTAAACCATTCAAAAATTAAACATCCAATTACCCAAGTGTATTCAATTGCAATGAATAAATATAGCATGAAACATTCACAACATCACATAACAAATGGATACCAGGATTTTTTGTGGAAAACTCAAAATGGGAAAAACCACAGTGAGGGTTAGCTCACAATATATTATAACCGATTATAGTATATTTATAAAAGTGCTCACTATAGGTGGACTCACTATCCATAGAGAAAAAGATAGAAGGGAGATGGTGGCTCACAACCTATTTTGAACTGTTACAACTGCATCTGGCATATGCATGAATATAGTCCAATTGAAGCTCAATAAAAAAACTTTATTTGATTCTGATTCAACAATCTACCTTGCTCTTCATTCGCAAAACTTTGATCTTGAACTCAACATTCACAACTTAGCTTCACTTTGCTTTGATGATATTCGCATGTAGAGCATTTGCAACACACATCATATATCCATGTCATCCATAAAAACATCAAAAAGATCTAACATATATATTTGCATCAAACATAGCATTAATTAGATAAGCCTAATTAGATGCAAGACCCAAAATATAACTTGTCAGCTCAAAAAATTTCATCCACACTACATGCCACAATTCAAATCTCCAAACATCTATGAGTGTGCAAAATCATCTATGAGTGTGTAGTGTTACTTATATCTCTCAAACCACTTATCAAAACATGATGAAATCTTGGAATTAGATACATTTAACATCCAACAAAATGATGTTAGAAGCACAGAGTGAAATCTTCATTTGTAGAGTGGTGCAAACCCAAAAACTGGCACACTATAACACTATATACACAAAATTGACACTTTGTCAATTTCCCTTTACAATTATCTTTACCAAACCAAACCACTATGCAAAAATGTCTTCCTCACCAACTCAAAAACCTGTTAGAACTTATCAAAATGATCTACAACTAAAATCTTCATATAATTTTCAATGTTGACATCAATGACAACACTACAACACATCGTTATGTACTTTCCATGCTTATGTTTCCAAAAAACATCATCAATGACAATCTCTCCAAACTTCCAACAATCTCCCCCTTTTTCATTGATGGAAACATGCCAAAAACTTCAAAATATTCTCCCCCTTTGACATCAAGGGAAAAGGGCGCCTATACAAACTATTATGAATTTCATTGAAGTCCCCCTGAGAAATGTAAGCATATATAAAGATTGAAAAGAATGGATTGACTCCCCCTGAGTCATATATTTGAGAAAAAACCCAAAAACTGTACTGGAAACAACACTATAAATTCCACATATGTATAAAGAATCTGAATTGAAATACAGGAAATGCATAAAAATTGAGAATTAAGTCAACCAGAGGTGGTTGATGCTTGCAACTTTTTCAAATGTGCTTTACATGCTTGCCTTCCATCTTCCCATTCTCTCTTGACTTCTGCAAGCAATCTATTTCGTGTTTTAAACTCCATAAGTAGCTCTTCTCCCTCTTTCAAAGTACCAGGTACCAGATTCATCTTCTTTCCTTTTTCCACACATAAAAGAGTTTTTGAAACAAGTAATAATTTAGGATTGACCAGATCCCTTACCTCTCCAAACTGCAAAATAATGTGTTCTTTTTATGCTTACAATTGAAAGAATTTCTTATGTAGATCTTCTATTGCATTCCTTATCACACCAGTTAGGTCAATTGTCAGATAATAGGCACTTGAGGTAGTATCAATTTATTACTCAATAGATTCCATCTTCTTCCTTATGCTTTGTGTGGCTTCGGTCCACTTCATGCCAGACTGGTATAGAGTCTTTGCCTCATCAACACATCCTTCAACATCCTTTAACAACTTTGAAAACTCTTTGTGTGCAATGGCACATTTCTTTGTAATTTCTAACATTCTCTTATCATTAATTCTCTTTTCCACTTCCTTCTTTGCTTATTCCTTCCATCTAAATGCATAAACCTTAAAGGAATCAATCAACAATTTGAGATTTTCCATACTGGAGAGAGATGTGTCTATACTTGCACTAGATATGGTCTCTTGTAAATATTTTACTACTTCTTCCATTAGTTCTTCGCTTCTTTTGTGTGTTTCAATTATTTCTTTCCTTGCAGATGCATGAAACATATCTCCCAATTATAGCTTGTGGATGGGAGAGATCCTATCCAAATCAACATTACCTTGTTGCATTGATAGTTGCAGTAGTTGTAAAGACACAATAGGGTGGAACTTGGGCTGCATACTTAAAATATTCTTCAAGGAATATTTGGAGGACCCAGAAGATTCACTTGAAACCTTAATTGTTTCCATAGCCTTTCCCTTGTCCTTAACAATTTTGGAGTCAACTAGTTTTTCTTTTTTTGTATGTGCATCTCTAGATGCATCCTTATTCATGTCTTCATCTTTTTCTTCATTTTATTCTTCTTTCTTAGCATCATCATTCTCTTCCTTATCTTCCTCTATAGGATTTTTGGTGTTTACCAGAGGAGTGATGGTATTTTCCTTTGCAATGTCTTCTCTAATCATTGCATCCTCAAGATTTCTTTCTATCATGTCCTCCACTTTCGGAGGTTTGTTGTCTAGTACAACTTCTTTATTTGTATCATGCTCATGTTGAGCATCATATGTTTGCACATCTTCTCTAATATTTGGTTTCAGAGTAGGGGTCTCCATATTCAATTCTTCTCTAACCTCTGGTAACATCCCCAGTTTCTGAGCTATCTCCTCAGCTTTCTCATTGCTTTCCTTTATGAGCCTTTCAAGGTCACTTTGATATTTTCCCATAATGGTATTCACCCTTTTCTTTTTCCTCAACTCCTTGCTAAATATTGTGGCCAATGTGGCTCTTTCATCCTCGGATAAAGGAGCACCCACTCTTTCCAAAGCTTCTTCTTTTAGCCTTTCATGTTATTTTATAGCTTCTTGCCTTCTTTCCAGCAAGATGTTCCACAAATCTTCAAGTACATATTTTTTGATGTTCTGTATGTCCACCTCAAGAGAAACAATGTATTTTACTATAGCTTCAATGATGGTGGCTTTTTCTATCTCATCTACATCTTTGTACATAGTTGCAACATCTTTGTATAGAGCTGAAGTTCTCCTAACATTTCATTTTGTAAAATACTATTAAACAGTGCCTCTAATTTCATGGGGGAATGAATCCTTACCGGTTCTTTTTTTTTTGTTCTTTTCCTTCAATCAAAGTCTTCTTTGTTTCTACATTCTTTGTCTTCTCCAAAGAAGCCTTCTTTGCTTCCTTCTTTTCCCTCATATGTATCTTAAATGCTTCTTTTTCTTTCTCTATCTTCTCTTCACTCACGGTGTCAATTATATCAACTCTTCTTATTTTTGAACTAGCTTCACCTTGTGAAGGATCACTTCTTCTCCAAACCAATGGTGGTCCCTCTTCTCCCAAATATTCTTCTTCTTCTACAACACTAATACATATACCCTTCTCTCTCATAGCTTTTTTCTTTACTCTTCTTTTGGTTGGGGTAGTAGGTGGTACAATAGTGGAAATTTTCTTCTTCTCAGCCCTTGAGGTTTCCACTACCAGAGGGAATATCTCCCTTACCAAAGGATTGGAAATATTTTTTCTCTTTTCTCCAATAGTTGGCATAGTCCCAAAGGACTTCTGAATAGGAGTGGTATCAATCCTACCAGATCTTCTTATTCTTTTGGATGACTCTACAACACTTAAATTTTCCTTAGCTCTTTCTCTTGCATACTACACATTCTTTTGAAATTCCCATTTCCTTTGCATGTATATCAACCATCTTATCAACATTCTTCTTGATTATAGGTTTTCTCTATTCCATGTGTACTTCCATATACTTTTCTTCATATGTCATGTACCTTGCTTTAGTTTCATCCTTTAGACTCTTTAACAAAATGTTAGCATAACTAGTTATTTCCTATTCATTGATTTCATATCCCTGTGTAGGGATCCATATTGTCCTTGGTTCCACTAATTTCATCATGCATTCATCTGTTGACACTAGGAAAGTGATGTCATTGTGATATTTTTCAGCCATTTTTCTAGGTATCATGTCCCTTCATGCATTCTCTTTGGAAATACTACAAAGAAAGTAGCAAGAGCATCATCTTGTGCATTCCCATCTCTAAGTCCTATCATATGGTCTTTGATCTGATAGGAAATCATTCTACCTCTGAGCCATGTCACACTCTGAGTTCTAGGTAGTTTTAAAAAATAGAAAATTAAACATACTACCAAAGTCCCATACTTGAATGCATACTTCTTTTCCTTGATTTTCTTTAAATCCCCCATCAATTGTTTCCTAAGAAACTCACAAAGATCATAGTCTACACCATTTTCAACCATCTCATATGCCACATTGATTGTGGTGGCATATACTAAATTATCCCTATTTGTGAAATAAATTTTATAGAAAATCATCATTGTTGCATATCTCATAGTTGTATTTCTAATGGGATTAATTTCTAGAGATCTCTTATCATATGTATCACATGTCTTCTCCATAACCACTTCATTATTTATAGATTTTAGCTCAAGAACTAGTTTGGTGGAGCAAAGACCAGTAACCTCTCTAATTACTTCTTTAGTTATCATGTTAGGCATACCAATCCAAAAAAAAATGTCATGGATTCTTCTAAGTGCCATCCTAACCCATTTTTCATCAAAACAAAAATTAGGGAATGAACCCTTGCCATACATCCAATTTCTTCATGACTAGATTTTGAAATTTTGGCTTTAGGACAATTTCTTCTCTAGTAAGCTCATTAACCCACAAATCCCCCAACTTAGAATGATCAAATTCTTCTATCCTACCATGAATATATATCCTAATATCCTCAATTGGTAAAACCCCAAAAGGAATGTGTGAAAATGCACCTAACATGTCATCTTCTATGGATTTCGCAAGATACTTCTTGAATTTTGGTTGTGTTTTTTCTATTACTTCTATAACCCTCGATGTAGCCATTGTGAAATAGATTCAAACTACTTTTCCAAAAAAGTTCTTCTAAAATTAGGGTAAACAGATTTGTAAATACCTTTTGTTTTTCTCATTGAACAAGGGTTTGAATAATCTAAGTCATAAATCACCTTGAATACTTTGAGATCATTCCTCACTACTATGCTCCTTCTCAAATGCTTTTGTGAAATGAGTTTTCCTTAGTGGAATCACTTATAATCCATTGATTTGACCTAATTAAAATCATTGAATGCTTCAAACCATAAAGCCGGAAACACTTTATCTGTATGCACAATCAACTTTTGAAGCTCTGCAAACTTCTACATCATCATATTTTCTTCTACAATCTTCACCAGTAGATCAAGTATGTTGATCTACAACACATATCTTCATGCTAAGGCATCAACACCTATTCTTTGGCGAGGGAAAAAAGATTTCCGTTAAAACTCCCCCTAAGCCATAACTCTTAGCTTAGCTTCCAAAGGAAACATCTGCACTGAAGGATGGTACGGTTACCTGATTTTGCTTCTAGCTCAATCGGGTAGAGGTGAGATTATGTTTGCAAATAAAAGATAAAAGGTATACATTTAATTTTGCTAAGTTATATTCATATGCACAAAAGTATTATCAAGTGAATTATAGTTCATTATGAAAATGCTTACAAGAAGAAATGAAATAAATAGATTTTGCATTAAATACTGTATTTTATTGATAAATACAAATGTATGGTTTCCCACACAAGTCGTGGGAATAATTATTTCAATACAAAATAGGAAATAAAATATACATTTGAAGATTTGAAACAGTAATAAAAAAAGCATATGGAAAGAGTAGTGATTTGTCATTGCCTGAATGACAAACCTCAAGTTGCAAAGTTGCATCTTTGTCTAGCCCCTCCTACTTGATTGCTCTAAAGTTTGTTTTCTTGTTGCTCCAAGAATTCCTACATAAGATGAGTGGTTGTGTTAGAGCTCGGGACCCGTAATCTCTACATATGCCACATCAACAAATATATAGTCTATTCTCATAAGGCATGAAAATACTTTGTGATATCCAAGTGTCATATGATGTGCTCCATTATTTTATCTAACATGTTTGTTCACTATGCAGGTATAGGTGGAATTTGCATTGCTGGATCATTCTATTTGATGTCACAGTATGCGGAGTGAAATGGACCCCCACAAGGGTTGAGCCCATTATGCTTCCATCATGTTATAAAGAGGGATGAGAATGAAATAAAACATCATGTTTATCAACTCTAACAAGTATCCATCACCTATGATAGTGAGTTGATGAATATCACTGTCATAAATGAAAAATGCTTGCTAAAACAAAACTCAATAGGAGAAGGCAGTTCCATGTTTCTTTGATAGTATCAATGCATAGTTTTGTTAAATGTCCAAGATACTAAGAGGGGGGGTGAATCAGTATCTTCTTAAATTTTTTATTAAACACCATCCAATTATTCCAGTGCACAAAATAACAAAGATAAGTAAAAGCATTAACAGAACATGAAATCACAGAACACATGAACACTAGGATTTTTACGTGGAAAACCCAAAATGGGAAAAACCATGGTGAGTGTTAGCTCATAATATAGTATAACTGGTTATAAAATATTACAAAATGGGTGGCTCACTGCTAGGACTCACTTTCCAGAAACAAAGGCTTACTTCCTACATAATTATAATGATAAAAAATGGCTTACAATTAGAAAATGGACTGATGGAGTACACCTAGCGAATGCAAATTTAGTTCCAAT
Source organism: Sequoia sempervirens (assembly GCA_007258455.2). Taxonomy (NCBI): domain Eukaryota; kingdom Viridiplantae; phylum Streptophyta; class Pinopsida; order Cupressales; family Cupressaceae; genus Sequoia; species Sequoia sempervirens. The sequence continues at coordinate 287,542,167 of VDFB02000008.1, forward strand.
GTAGCTCAGTAAACTAACTTGACACACTTCATCATATTCACTCATCTTTACATTCGTATTAACAACATACCAAAAATTTGCATCATTAAACTTCAAAGATTATCCAATATATATATCTAATCTCTCTGCAAGCATCAATTAGGTCGGCCTAATTAGATGCACTTCTTATTTACCAAAAATACCAACTGTCGGCTTCAAACATTCATAAAAACTTCTAAAAATACAATTCACACATTCAACACACTTTACCAAGTTAGCATAGACCTAAAATAGGTCGCACATATATACACATAACAAAAAAATTGATTTACCATTACACAATACATTTATTAGGTTAGGCAAGGATAGACCTAATAGCACAATTGCAAACACCAGTACAATGTCGATGCATCTAGATATGTGAAATCTTGAAAGTACGTGCTCTCGACATCTGTAAACCATTTCCCAAAACTACAAGCAACAATAATCATCGGCAAAAAAATGTAGACCAAAACACTAGAGGATGTAAGCAAAATACCAGTTCAGATACTGGACCAAAATACTAGAACAAATTTAGTCTTATTCTTGCAGTTGCAACTCATATATCATGGTGACATCAATGACAACAAAATAAAAAAATGATATGTTCTTCATTTTTCCAACAAGTTTTAAGACTATGTTACAAAAGCTAATGAACTGTGTTGGAATAGTCACAAGGAGGCAGCAATATTGGTATCAAAATATCTTTATCATGATAACATATAAAGAATGTTTTGATGCATATACATGTCATAAATGGATAGGTGTCATAACATTCCTTGTAAAAATAATTGATATATATGCTGATCTCATTCAAAGGTAGTGACTTTGTAGAAGGTCTATTGCAAACTTGCAATAGAGAATGGATGTATGGTTCCATATTCTATGTTTCATTACCAACATCAAATGGTGAAGCAAGTAGTATCAAAATCATGGAGGGTTGAAATTTTCAAAATCAAATCCAATGTACATAATCTATGATATTCCAACTATAACCAATCTCAAGAACTATATTTGCATACTCTATGATAGTGAAAAAAGAAATCATTGTGGAAGAGGTTTTCCACCTTTTCATTAAGCTTGCCATGGTAGTGTGGAGGAGTAAAAGTTGTAGTAACAAACAACTTGAGCGAGTCAATGACAGGGAGCTTGATGGATGGTTTCCACTGTTACATGAAATATTCCCACTTAAGAAGCAGTCTCAGAAATATACAGTGACAATGTGACCACATGAGTAGGTTGTGCTTGGTATAAATCCAAGAGCATGGGACAATGCCCCATCATGGATGCATGTTAAGATGAAGATGCTAATCTTCCAATGACTTAGGAGGGTGTTGCCAAAGATACAATTCAAAGGGGATAATTTAGGTGAATGATGAACCATGCAAATAAAGAGAAATGATAGTGAACATAAGAGATAATAATGACAGAGATGTCATGGTTGAGTAACACACAAAAGCAGATTATGTTCTATGTATTCAAAATCCAAATAAACAAACAAGTAAGAGATTCCCTGTAGATTCATAAAAGTGAAGGACAAAACCATGCATCTCCAAATCAATGGTGCTTTCAAAAGAATGGAGATAGAGATCACATGATACTACTCATAGGTATCATGCTTTTCAAGAATTATCGTACAATCAATGAAATCTTCTAGCAACTTGATTTTTCATTCCTGAAAGTGGAAAAACTAGAGCATGTATGAGTCACGACCTACAGAAAAAGATGAAACCCTAAAGGTTTTTATAGAAAACTCAAGCCAGAAGCACATGGATTAGCAGTTCCAGAATGCAAGGAAATACAATGATTTGAAGACATTTATGTCATTTTTTGTTATAATAGAGAAAATAAATAAGCTCTATTTCATAGTGAAAGGCCAACAATAGAAACTTTTTGCAAGCATATCTTTGCATTTCAAAAGGAAAATATAGAATGAGTACCTTAACAAGGAGTTCCATCTTGTTTCATACATCAAATCTCGTAGTGAAACCTCTATAAAGGCTCAAGATCAAACCCTTGGTAGTTTGAAGTCTCGAGAGAATGCAAAATGAAAATGAAGTGTGAAATGCAAAGTATTCCCATGGTTTTCTTTTAGGGTTTCTTTTTACCCTAAGTCGGCCGATCAAAAAAATGGCATTTTTTGCCTTTTTTTTTATTATTCTTTGTAAAACTAATACACTTTATGATGTATTAATTGCCTTATGCCCTTCACATACCTTCAAATAATGTTAATTCAAACTAAGCATGGTCAACCCCTTAATTTTTTGCACAATTTGAAACTATCCTTGATATTGTAAAGCATTAATTTAAGTGATGTTATTATAAATCACTTTATTAGTGTTAAGTAAATGCAGGAGAGCGGAGAGTGTATTTTTCAAGTATGAGTCAAAACAGTTTGGAGATATGGTTGAATATTTATGTGCAAGTGCCACGCATATAGGGGAGGTTGGAGAGGTTGACAAACAAGTGGAGGGAATATAAGAGTTGTTTTGACTGAGTTTTAAAGGCCTTGGGAAGCATCTAGCAATAGTTTATGATGCCTTTATGATAGGAGAGGTCAAGGCTTGACCATTTCTTTAGTTTGGAGTCATTTTGGAGGGAGTTTGGGGGCTATTTTCTAGGCTTTTTGGTTATACATGACCAAGGAAGTTTCTAGTTCCTATCTTTGTGCAACCTCTTGAAAAAACATAAATAACTTCAAAGTTCATTTTGGAAGTTAGTTCTTATCATCATCTTTTCTCTAATTTGTGAATTTTGAATTCCTTTGCAAAAAATACTAAATTTTGTAACTCATTTTGACATGTATACCAGTTTACACCTTAGAGATCAATAAAGATAAGCATTTTGTCTTCTAAATTTTTATGTTCTATTGTGTGAATTTTGGTGATTGATGCAATTACTTGTGAAATTAATTAATTCCTTGTAGTTGAGTCTCATTAGTGGCACATTTTTGCAAAAATTGTGTGTATTTTTTAGGTTATGAGTTATGTTGGAGTGAAAATAGTTCAAGTTGTGAAAAGTTTCTTTCCTTCTAGGATTATGCATTATATCCTCCTCATGAAACATTGATGCAAAAGAATATAGAATTGAGTTGTGCAAGTCAAGCTATGTTGTTGATTAAATTGTTTGTACAAGTTGGTTTTGCAGGTTTAGTTAGTGTTTTGGTGTATCACCTTTAGAAGTAAGTATTTCATTTTATGTTTCTCTCTTACCCTTTCCTTTGTAAATCATTAGTTTAGTTAGTTTTAGGTGAGTACCATAAGAGCCAACTTTCTCGAGAGGTTCTTTTCTACTTTAGGTGAACCACAACCTTAGAAAATTTCCCATGTTTCTCCAATATGCTAAGTTTTGCAACTTAGCACGGGTGCACTATTAGGAGACAATAGGTATAAATTCTTCCTTGTCTTCTGTCTCTTCCTTATTTCTCCAAATCTTTTCCATTTCCTTCTTTATTTCTACCGGATCCACCTTTTTAACTGGTTCATTCCTTTTTACCAGATTATCATTCCTTGTATTTTTGCTTCTGCAAAAATTAGCAATATGTCTAGGTCTATTGCAATTGTAGCATCTAACATTATTCTAAGCAACATTCCTTCCATTCACTCTAGATCTACATTTATTAGCTTAGTGTCCAAATCCATAGCATGTATAGCAATAGCAATTGAAAGATTGAATCATTATACCATTGTTATACGCATGCATCATTTTACTTTTGCATTCACTTGCTCTATGACCAAATCTTTTGCATGTAAATCATTGACTAGAAAAGGATGATGCATTTTGTTTAATTCTACTTCTACATTCCATCACTTTATGTCCAAATTTATTGCAAGGTTAACAAGAAACATTAAAGGATGAGTACCTTTGTGAATTTGGTTGTCTAACTGGTGGTCTTCTAACTTGATTCCTTTGATTCTAGATCTTTTTGCCACTATTCTTCTTTTCTTCGATCTTCTTTGTTTCATTGATCTTTTTTATATTTGAACTTTCTCCTATCTCAAATCCCAAACCTTTTTTGTCTTTAGAGCCTTTCTAATTTGCATTCATTTTATCAAGCTGCAGCACTCATTTTGAATTTTTCTTCTTGACTTCTTTCTTTCTCCAAATCTAATCTCAAATTTACCACTTCTTGTTTAAGCCTTGTACATTCCTCGGATTTTCTTTTCACCATTGTATTCAATAATTCTTCAATTATTTTCTTTTCTTCAACTTGCACTTTTAGACCAGTGATGGTTTCATTTGCTTGCTTCAATTACTCACTAACTTCCTTATGCCTTTCTCTGAACTTCTTGATTTACTCTCTCAATTTTCTAATGCATTCATTTGCTTCTTTGATATTTTATTTCAGGTCTTTGTTTTCATCTTCAATCTTTTCAAGATATTCAAGGGAAACTTTGACTTCTCCATCTTTATCAAGCATGCAATCTTCTTCTATGAATAGAACTATTGGAATCTCTTTTAGAGGAATAGGAAACTTTCTATTAGCCATGTTTTCAACCTCCAAGACCTTCCCAAAGTGGCTAACCAACTTACAAGGAACCAAGCTCTGATACCAATTGTTGAACATCTAGAATATTGAGAGGGGGTGAATCAATATTCTCTTAAATCATTCAAACATTAAACATCCAATTACCAAATTTTATTCAACTATAATGAAGAAAGAAATCATGAAACATTCACAACATCACATAACACATAAACATAGATATTTTTACATGGAAAACCCAAAATGGGAAAAACTACATTGAGGGTTAGCTCATAATAAATTGTAACTGATTATAGTACATTTACAAAAGTGCTCACTACAGGTGGACTCACTATCCATGGAGAAAAATATAGAAGGGATATGGTGGCTCACAACCTATTTTTAAATATTACAATTACATCTAACATATGCATGAATACAATCACATTGAAGCTCAGTAAAAAAAACTTTATCTAATTCTGATTCAACACTCTACCTTGCTCTTCATTCGTGCAACTTTGATCTTCAACTCAACATTCACAATTTAACTTTTCTTTTCTCTGATGATATTCACATGTAGAAAATTTACAACATGCATCATATATTCATGTCATCCATCAAAACATTGAAAGGATCTAACATATATATCAACATCAAACATAGCATCAATTAGGTTGGCCTAATTAGATGCAACACCCAAAATATAACTTGTTGGATCAAAAAAAATTATCCACACTACACTCCATAATTCAAATCTCAAAAAAACTTGAAATAGGTTGGTATATATTTTATCCCACATAAGACCACAATACATACTTAACCTTCACACATCAAACGTGTTAGTTTGGCATGACATAAGACCTAATAGCAAAAACCTTCAACTGTGTATTCACATCTTGACACGTGGACCTCAAAACTTGATGCCAACTGGAATTCATACTCTTCTTCCATCTGGAAACTTATCTTCAAGATTGCAAAGTCAAAAACTCATCCTCAGAGACAAATCTCCCACACAACTACACTGTATAGAAAATAATTGTAATTTTCCAGGTCATACTCTGTTTTTTATATCTCTCAAACCATTTATCAAAACATGATGAAATCTTGGAACTAGATACATCTAACATCCATAAAAATGATGTTAGAAGTGCAAAGTGAATTCTTCATTTGCAGAGTGGTGTGGACCCAAGAATTGAAACATTATAACACTATATACACAAAATTGACACTTAGTCAATTTCCCTTTGCAACTATCTTTATCAAACCAAACCACTATGCAAAAACGTCTTCCTCACCAACTCAAAAACCTGTTAGAACTAATCAAAATGATCTGCAACTAAAATATTCATATAATTTTCAATGTTGACATCAACGACAATGCTGAAACATCATTATGTACCTTCCATGATCATGTTTCCAAACAACATCATCAATGACTATCTATCCAAACTTCTGAAAACTTGTGTATGCTATGTGTATGGTGTGTGTGTAAGCCTTCCCTCATTGTGTTTGTTTTGATTATGATTGTGTCTTGTGTGACTATCTCCTAGCATGGAGAGTGGGGACCTAAGGGTACCACATGGTTAGGTGGTTTGTAACCACCATTGGGGACTAAGGATCTTTGGATGATCGTAATCAAAGAGGTAAAGGTTTCCCATTTCATGTATTTACTTATTGTATAATGTTGTAAAAGTGTAATTTAAGGAAATTTATTCCTCTTATTCTTTATATAATGAAATCATCAAACCTCCTTGAGTGGATGAACTATAATGGTGTCATAATTGTTTTTATGTGCCTCAACGTTGTTTCGAGCCTAAATGCTATCTTGAATTCTCTTTAATACTTTTCATGTTGTTGGATAAAATGAATGTAGATAATCTCCATTTGGGTTTTAAAATGAAATTTTGGTTTAGAAAACATGAAATCAAACATTCTAAGATTCTTATTGGTTTGTGTGTGTAGTGTGTCATTGAGAACTGCCTCATTGAGAGGTCATTTAGGGTTCTTTGAGTGGTCTTCGTGGGGTCAAGAAGTGTAAAAAGCCTTTCCCTTCACCCCTTGTGTCATTAGAATTTTGTGGGAGTCTCGTATTGTCTACCTATCCCTTGGGAGTGTTCTCCTTTATGGGCTAATGTGAGGTGAGATCGAGTGTCTAGGATGCTCTCAGTTCCCCAATTATTTTTATCATTTTAGAGTCTCTTTTTTAATATTGGGGATCCTTATTTGTAGTTCCTAAGTGTTTGGTACACATTTGGGACCCAACCCTACCTTGGGTTTTCTCATTAGCTAGGACTCCAATGTTAGCACAAGACTATAGTGCTTGATAGGGAATCCAATACCAAAATAAGACTCTAGCACTAGAACACGACTATAATACCTAATAGTGACTCCAATGCTAGATTAGGACTCCGACACTAGAATTGGATGCCTGATCACTTGTGATAGTGTCCCCTCTTGGCTGTAATTTCCTCAGGTGGCCTATTCTCTTCATTTCATCATTTGTTTTGTCTTCCAACTATTTTTTTGGAGAAAATTTGTATACAAGATTTGTTCATCTTGGCCTAGGAAATCTTCCCATGTTTTTGTTTCATTGAAAAGTGTTATAACTTGACTTATAGGGCACTTCTTTTCTTTTGTAATTGTGTTATTTTCTACTACCAACCCATCATCATTCTAGTTGGTGTAGGGTTTGTACCTCCTAGTTAGGAAACGTCTTGTGAAGGTCTTCCTAGTGTTTAGATGTTGTTACAAGTTTTCATTGAGTGGATTTAAGTTGAACATGTCATCATCTCGCTCCTATTTTTTGAAACCAATGGTTGTGTTGTCTTGTAGAGATGTTTTAGCTTCTAGTTATCCCTCCATCTATGTGGGTTTTCATGGGTGTTGTAAGAGTCCTTTAATGTGTTGTGGTTGAATTTAAGGTTGATGATTCCCTCATCCTACCCTATCATTTTTTTGAGAGAACATAATTGTGGGATTAGTACTTGATCATTGTTTGGGTGTCATCTCCCCTCTCATTGGTTAATTGTGGTGGCTTCATTCCACAATTGGAAATTCTTTTACTAGTGCCACCTCTCTTGTAGCAGTGGTGAAGTTTTTTGCATGGCTTGTTCCCTTGTGATGTTGTGTTTCACATGATACTTGTGTGCATATTTTTGTGCCAATGAGACATGTCATTGTCATATATTCATCATTGTGTTGTCATTTCCAAAAAAAATTGTCAAGTTTTGTCCTAGGCATGTCATCTTAGGTCATTACACCAACATTATACATTTTACAAGATAAAGATAACATTAGATACTAAATAAAAATTATAGATTTTTCTAAACTTGAACTTGATTCTAAATCTCTCTAGATGGATCCTCTAATCCCCAATGGTAGTTCAATGCCACCCAACAATGTTATACCCTTAGGTTCTCCCCACCATGCTAGGAGATCATCACAAGGGCCATAAGCACACTCAAACCAAACATGGGAGTAAGAATTACACATAGAACAACCATAGTGTATAAAAATGGGTATGAAGAACACACAAATTTCACTCAACCAATAACACAAGATGGCTAAGGATAGGCACACATTAGATATAACACTCAACAATCATGAGGACAAGGGAACTAAATAGAGACAATGAGTGTCAGCGTGAACCACAAATTGATGGCTTGTAGACTTGAGTATCTATGCCATTGCAAGGTTAAGATAACACTCAAGTGAAATCCACCACCCTACCCTTTGATCTAATAATAAACAACAAATATTCCAAACAATAAAATTCATATTTCTAAGGGTTTTGAAATTGTTTGCCATAATAAGGGCACAAATTGATATTTTGGAAATTTCTAAAATAAAATTAAATCTATCTTTCATGCTCATAAATCAATCTAAAAAGGAGGCCATATTCTACCTTGAAGATAAGCATGACATTCAAACACAAAATAATTGTAAGAAATTAATAGAAGAAAGAGATCTACCTCATTTTTTTTAATTTCAAACAAACTTGATTTATTCAATTTTTTGCCCAAAAAAGAATCTCCACCAAAATGCAATTACCTCTTGATCTTCACTATCCCACACAATCTCCAAGCTCATACAATCCAAAAATAAATCCGATTCACAAAATTTTATATTTTTAAAAGAGAGAGTTTGGAAATATTGACTGGGAAAATCGGGGGAAAAACATGAATCGCCGATAGCAACCACAAAACTACCTAAATTCAAGCCATAGAGACCCTAATCTAACAATGAAGCAGAAGATGATAATAGAAATCAAATAATAAGCCAATGAAACCTCAATTCCTATGCCAAAGTTGGTTCTCCTCCATTTCTCTTCTCAAGTTTGCTTGTTTTCTCTTGGATATGTAGTGTACACAATATGTATTAAGCTCAATGTAGATGTAAGATAGAAAAATCTTGAAGAATGTGGTTCCTCAAGAAGAATGAATGATAGAAAAATATCAAAGAATGTGGTTAACCTTGAAATGAAATTGATAGCTTGATTTTATAGAAATCCAAATTAGATGGACAGTGAGGATTAAGAGATGATGAAATATGATCAATGGTGGAGATTGATTGAGGGAACAATAATTAATTGAAATAATTAATTATTGTGGCATAGGCAAATGAATTTGATGATGGATAGGGATAGATGAATTAAATAATTACAATAGTTATTTAATTTAGGGGGTGGTGGATGAATAATTAAATAATTAAAAATAACTATTTAATTATAGAAGATGAGCACTACTCCTCCATATGACATATGTCGACATAATTTTCTCTTTGATCTTCTTGAAGACCTTTCTCTTCAAGAGCTACCAAAGGAGGTTGGGGGATTGTAAAATTTCTAGAACATTTGAATGACGGTCTACACGAACCACTAAGGATGTCAAAGAAGAAGAAACTAGAATAATTCTTGAATGGCGTTCATGAGCTAACAAGAAAGCTATTTCCTTGTATTTCTCTTTAAAATTAGTAACCATTTCATTGCCAAATTTGTGAGCATCTTTGGAGAGAACCCTGTTCAAAAACTTGTCACTGCTCATTTTGAAAGAATTTTTGATAGCATCATATACAACAACATATGCCCTTCTATGCAAGATAAAATGCCTTGGAAACAAGCCACCTACATAACTTTATCCTTTCCAAAGGTCATAAGCCTAAATTCTCTTGACTAAGGAATTATCTTCTAAAAAAACCTCTTTCACCACCTCAATTACATTTTTTCCATAGATTCATAGCATTGCAATAGGTCTATGAGATTGGAAATAAATATTGATAGAAATTGTGAAGGGAACAATAATCTCCTAGCCCGTGGGTGAATATTTTCTTCACCAATGACGCACATGATGCATTGCAAAGTGGAAGGGAAGTGAATTTTGAATGCCTATTGGAGATATGTTTGCCCTAAACAAATTGAAAATGGTAGCTCCCATTGATGAATAGGAAATTGTGCCCAAATTTTTCAAGAAAAATACTCCATTATCTTCGCCACTACAAATAGAATTAAGAGGCTTGAAATATAACAAGTTGCTAGCACTGTGAGCTAAGAATTTTCCAAACTTGTTATGTAAGAAAACCTTTAATATTCCTTTTTATCAGTAATTGCCATACTTTTGATCCAATCAGTGCATAGAGCATGCCAAATATTCAGTACCTTATCATTTCACATTAGGGAAAAATGAGGGGTGGCATGAATATTAGAGATTCATTATGACTTACTTTTAGCTCCAAAATGATTATGAGTTAATCCTTGGTACGAGAATATTTTGAAATTTTTTCCAATGAAATGAGCCCCTGCATCACACAAAGATTGTTAATATTAAATATTTTTAATAATGGACCTATTTGAATAGGCCAATAGAGGGGATTTTAGTCCCATGTGTATGAAAGTATAAAGATTATTTAAAATCTTCAATTTTATATTCAGATGAGATTATTTTTGCAGCTACTTGGTCTAATAATAGTGATCTATGATCATATGATAAAATTTCTTCATTCTGATCACCCCCAATGTTGGCTAACCAATCAACCAGATTATTCCCCTCCTTGTAACAATGATTTAACTAAAATACTGCAAATGAATCCATATCCATTTGCAAAATCAAACACATAACCTAGTTTTAGGATTCAAATCAAACACAACTTGGATTATTCCTTTGCTCTCAATTTCTAAGATATTAACATTTCCTTGCAACCTTAAGGCTAGTTCAAGTAGATCTTCAACATATCCTCTAGAAAAATAGAGTAAAATATCAGTCCAAATTTTCTACACTTTGAATCCCAAAATTAGCATCATCTCCAAACATCACTCATACTTTAGGGTATTGAGCATCACAATCCATAGCAAACCATCAACACCTTTTTCCAAAAGGTTTCGTTTACATCATCTTCATACATCATTATTTTAATAACAAAACAAAACACCATTTCATTCCATAGTTAGTGATCACCAAATTTCCCAAGGTCTTGGAACTTGATTATCACAACCATGAGATCTCAACATAAGAAAAAGATGGAAGCCAACAAAGGTAGTTCAAGTGTACCTATGGAAAACGCCACCAATGAGGAAACCTAACCATGGGGTTACAAACCAGCTGACCTTACAACTCCTCAAAGAGAACCCACATTTAAGGCAACACCAAACCAACCACCAAGTGATGAGGAAGTACTCCTTAGACACCAAGAATGAATTAATAGACAAAACCAACCTCATGATTCTCAAACTTACATCATCAAAGAGGATAGTACGAGGAACTTATTGAGGAAATACTCTTAGAACATTCCCAAAATCTAAAAATGAAAAAACTTATGGACAAGATGCTTGGGATAAATGAAAACTAGTATTTCCTCGCACTCACAAAAAGTGGTGCAAAACTACCCATTAACTTCAATGTGGACATGCTAAAAGATCCTAATCTTATTCCACAAAGAGATCAAATAGTAGTTAGAAAAATTATAAAACCATCCATAAATCCCAACATACCACCATTGTTTTCACAAAACAATGATCAAATGCAACCCATGGATAACCCATTGTTTAAACCACCATCCCAAATTGAACAAGAATTTGCGGCACAATAGTATCAAGGAAATGTACCCCAAAACACACCACAAAATAACACAATGCAAAACATGGGAAACCTTCCAATGGACCAACAAGTTATAAACCCATCACAAGGGCAATACATGCCACAACAAAACACATCATACATTGACCCTTCCAACAACATACAATACCAATAGAGAAAAATCCACAACAAGGTGTACCATCAATGCAATACCAAGGTAACCTTCCACAACATCAACCAAAACAAGGTGTACCATCAATGAAATACCAATGTAACCTTCCACAACATCAACCACAACAAGGTGTACCATCAATGAACTACCAAGGTAACCTTCCACAACATCAACCACAATAAGGTGTACCATCAACAAACTACCAAGGTACCCTTCAACAAAATCCCCATCAACAAGGTGTACCACAAACAAACTATCAAGGTACCTTTCAACATGCTCCACAACAACAAGGTGTGCCACCAACAAACTACCAAGGTGCCCTTCAACACATTCCACAACAACAAGGTGTACCATCAACGAACTACCAAGGTACCCTTCCACAAAATTTAGAATAACAAGGTGTGCCACAAATGAACTACCAAGGAACCCTTCAACACAATCCCCAACAACATAATGTACCCCAAATAAAAAACTACCAAGGTACACATCATCAAGGTACCTCTCAACAACAACAAGGGGGACCACAAAATTGGTATCAAGGAACACCTCAAAGTCAATATCAAGGTACACAACATGAACCCAACCTATCGTATGCACAAGGACCCAACATACCTTATACACAACATGGTCCTCAAGGTCCCATAAATACACAATATCCTATTTATGACCAAACAAACGTCATGGGACAATAGATCTACAATACCCAAAACCCTCAAGCAATCACACCAAATAACGACATAAATGTGCAACTACAAACACTTAATGAAAGGATATCAGATATACAAATTGGAAAGCCAAGAAAGAGCTATGCTCTACAAGACATTTGTCTATATCCATTTGATCAAAATTTATCCATGGTACCTTTCCCCAAAGGCTTTGAAATACCAAAATTTGACAAGTATAGGCAGAAAGGGGATCTAATAGAGCATGTACATGAATTTTCAGTCTCTTATATGGAACTACAACAAATTTTGATACCTAATTTATGAGACCTTTTCCACGGAGTCTCAATGGGCCCCTACTACAGATTGGTTCTCTCGCTTCCCACCAGGTATCAAAACCTTTGATGATTTGTCAAATAAGTTTGTTAATCATTTCTTGTATAATATAGAACAAGACATAACAATCATCAACCTCTATAAAATCAAGAAAAATCAAGGGGAATCATTTGCCTCGTACCTACAAAAATGGAGACACAAAGCAAGAAAATGTAAGTGACCCATTCCAGAAAAAAAACTTGTAGATATCTTTATCTCCAATGTACACGCAAATATCAATTACTCACTCACTATGTTATGCCCAAGCAATTTTGAAGAAACTATTGAAAAGGAAATACTTATCGAAAGAGCCCTCATTACAAGGGGAGTAATAAAACTATACAACCCTAAGGATCAAGCTTCCACTTCAAATGAAAAACCCAAGATATGGTCTAAAATCAAAAATGTAACCAATGATGGAGTAGTTGACACTAAGGTTGTACGCAATGTGCAAACTCCCAATATGCCACAAAATCATGTTCAAACAACACAACAAGGCTATGCTTCAAATAACCCACAAAAAAACCAACTAAATTATCAATAGAACAACCAACTCGATTATCCTTAGAACAATCAATCCAACAACCAAGAGAAAAATAAAGGACAAGATAACGAAAGGAGACCACCAAGAAAATATGACCAACCGCAAAGAAAATTTACTCCATTAGGATAATCCCTTGAGGTGATTATGCACAAAATAGTCCAAAAGAACCTCATCAAGATCAATGATGGAGAAAATTATAAAGAACCTAACTTCAAATCCCCTTGGTATAATGAGAATGACCAATGTGAATTTCATAAAATCAAGGGGCATACTACTAACAATTGCATGAGGCTAAAGAACATTGTGCAAGATTTAATAAAAAAGGGAGAGGTTAACATAGAACATCGACACAGAGTTAAAGACCTAAATATTTACAAGGATCCAATCCTCAAGCATTCTATGGGAAACAAAAAGGGATAAGAAAAATATTATCGCAAGGCCAACTTCTCTTATCACAATGATACCATTCTTAGAAATATCTCTTGTGATGATCATACCATCCACATGGTAACCATACTAGGTGGAGATCTTGAATGAATGTGACTAATCAAAGGGAAAGAGTAAAAATCCAAGGAGCACCAACCCAAGTAAAAGCAACAAGTAAACCATCAAGTGACTATAGCATTGTGGAATAACTCAATAAAACTCTCACCTTAATATCCATCTTGGAGCTCTTAAAACTATCGCAAGAAAATAAGGAAATATTGGAGAAAGCACTTGTTGAAATGTTAGTCCCAAATAATCTTAATTCTGATCAATTTCAAGCCATGGTTGTCAATAACACATACACCCATCATTTAGTCTTTTTTGAGAAAAACCTTTTACAAAAATATTTCCACAATCAAGCTCTTTATTTAGAACTATGTGTCCACTAACATAAGGTCAAGACAGTACTCATAGATAATAGCGCAGGTCTAAACATTTGTACCTTAAAATTTGTAAAACAACTGGGATACTTTCATGATGTCATATATAAAAATAAGAGCATCACCATCAAAGCTTATGATGACATGGAGTGAAATTCAAAAGGGACAATTAGGCTACCCGTTCAGATAGGACCAATAATAATAGAAACTACATGTCAAGTCCTGGATCTCAAACTTGCATACAACCTTCTCTTGGGTTTACCATGGATCCATGCAATAAAATAAGTCCCATCTACATTCCATCAATGCCTAAAATTTGCTTATAACAATAAGGAAGTTACCATATATGTCAACCTCAAACCTTTCCATTACTATGCCAAATTGGAGAAGTACAAGAAAATTTTACAAATACCCAGCAATGATATATCCTTCCACTCTTTCTCATATATGGACCCATCATCACTATCTTCATCCTCCATTGCAACTCCATCAATTGAATCCCAAAAATCCAATGTAAAAATCCAAGTGCTTGACAAAACCTGTAGGGAGTATCATTTCAACCAATCCTTTTGTATTAGAATGCTACCTCCAACACCTCAAACTTATGTAGGTATGAAGAAAAGGGTACAAAGAAATAGGATGGGAACAACCACTACCTCATCTTCCTATTGATGAAAATAGAAAAGGGTACCAAATAGTAAAAACCATGGGATTCACTAGACAAGGTGGCCTTGATCTACATGGACAAGGTAGAAAAGAACCAATCATTATAGAATGATGCCCAATGAATCTTGGACTAGGTTATGGTGCATCTAACATGATTACCCCAAATACTGAAAACACCTCTTATGAGGAAGGAGCTACTTCTACCACTATTGAGACATCAAATACTTGTGAACATCTAGATGACTTTTTGTATATCCAAAACATGTTTGAAAATCTCAACGTAAATACCCTCACTACCAAATCTACATCTGATGATGACCATATCGAGATGGATTTCAATGAATACAAATGGGATTCATGTGACTCTATTGAATATAACTTAGATACCTTATGGAACCTTGAAAAATCCAATGTCCCCAACCTAGCTACAACTTCCATAAGCTTTGTAGATACTCATGATAAAATATCCTTGCATTATCCACAACTAATAGATTGGGACCAACAATATCATACACTAGTTTTGGACACATTCCAAAATGATGAGGCTATTGTGGAGTTCATGGGACCATGAATCGATGTACCACAAGGAGATCACAAAGCTAGGTTTGTAATGGAACTAGATCAAGGGGCATATTTTGGAGGGGAGATTGTGTCTTCCATTCACAAAAATAAACTACAAAATTTAAAAATCAAAAGGAGGTCCCCTAAAGAAAACCACAATGTGGCTTTATCAGATCAAGAAAAGAGAAAAAAAAGACACATCTGAGGGTGAAAACCTCTCTAAGGCACCCAAAGATGGAGCATTCAATCTCGCCACCATATAATATCAAGAGAAATCAACACTACTATTTGAAGGCATTGAACCTATCAATGTTGGCACAGTAGAAACACCAAAGATCAACATATCATGCAACATCGCTTGATCCTAAGGAAAAGATAAAATTGTCGGCATTTATCAATGAAATAAAATCAAATTTGCATGGAAATATGCAAACATGCCAAGGCTAGATCCAGCATTGGTCGTACATCACCTAGCAATATTCCCTGGAGCTATACCCATCAAACAAAATCTATAGAAGATGCATCCATAGATAGCAATTTTGGTCAAAGTAGAACTTTAGAAACTATTAGATGTGGTCTTCACCATACCCATTGACTATCCTAAATGGGTATATAATCTAGTACCAACATCAAAGTCCACTAGGGGCATAAGGATCTATACAAAATTTCAAGATCTAAACAAGGATTACCCAAAAGATGACTTCCCTCTACCCAGCATTGACATGATTGTAGATCTAATTGTCAGGCATGAAATGCTATCACTGATAGATGAATTCTCCAAATACAATCAGATAAAAATATCCCCTAAAGACCAACATAAAACAACTTTCCCTTGTGCATGGGGAACCTTTTGGTGGAACATCATGTCATTCGGTCTGAAGAATGCAGGGGAAACCTATCAATAATCAATGACCTCCAGTTTTCATGATATGTTGCATACTACTATGGAGGATTATGTGGATGACATACTAGCAAAATACATCAAAATAGAAGATCATTTGGCCAACCTAGAAAAATTATTTGACAAGCTAGAACAATACAACTTGCATCTTAACCCAAAGAAGTGCATATTCAGTGTGACTTCTATAAAATTGTTGGGTTACATAGTATCATGAAAATGCATCAAGGTAGATATCACCAAGGTAAAAGCTATATTAGACATGCCTCCTCCAAAAACATTGAAGTAGCTGAGAATTCTACAAGGTAAACTATAATCCATCAAGCAGTTCATCACACAATTGGCAAACAAGTGCCATCCATTCACCCATTTTTTACACAAAGACATAACATTCAAATGGGATGGTAGATGTGATCAAGCTTTCCAATAGGTCAAGGATTATTTACTCACTCCTCCAATATTAATGCCACCAATTCAAGATAAGGAAATGATCCTATATGTATCTACAACACCAACAGTGTTAGGAGCTTTGTTAGCACAACTAGATGATGATAACAAGGAAAGAGCGGTCTATTATATCAACCAAACACTGGTGGGTTATGAATTGAACTATTTACCCATAGAAAGAGTGTGTCTATTTTTCATCTTTGTGGCATAGAGGCTAAGACATTACATCTTAAATAAACAAGTAAATTTGATATCAAAAGTAGATCCCCTAAAGTATCTATTGGTGAAATAAGCTCTAACAGGGAGAATCGCTAAGTGGGTAATGATACTTAGTGAGTTTGATATAAAGTTTATAAAAAAAAAGCTATCAAAGGAAAAATCATAGTAGATCAATTAGCAAATGCACCAATGGAAGATCATCAACCTCTAACAATAGAATTTCTAGATGAAAGCATACTTCTAACTAATTAGTCTAGTCGTTGGACCTTGAACTTTGACAGGACCCACACTCAACATGGCTCAGGAGCGGGTATCTTATTTCTCACACCATAAGGAGATAGCATACCTTAGGCTTACAAGATTGTTTTTCTATGTACCAATAACATTTATGAATATGAAGCACTAATCACAAGAGTGAAGATGGTCATACAATGGAGGATAAAGGAACTACAAGTTTATGGAGACTCCCAACTAGTCATTACGAAGGTAAATGATGAATATCAAATTAAGGATGAAAATTTAATGCTATATAAAAGAGTGGTGGATAATTTCAAATAGTATTTTTCATCATCACCTTTGAACAACTTTCCTATATCAATAATAGAGCAATTGACACTAAGGCGACAATAGGTTCACTCCTTGACATTCCACAAAACATTCCCAAATACAAATTCCTTGTTGAGAAACTCCTTATACTAACATTCAATATCTCAAAATTAGAACTTGTTTGTGATGTTGTTGGTCCTAACTCACCATGGTACCAAGATATGTTTGACTCTATCTATCATGGTATCATACCTCCTAACTTAACGACAAACCAAAAGAAAACCGTTGTCCATAGAACATCCTAATTCACCATCTTAGGAGATACTCTATATAGACGAAGTCTAGATGGAACATTACTTCGATGTCCCAACGTGGAAGAAGCACAAACCGCTTTACAAGAAGTGCATAAAGGTATTTGTGGGTCTCAATCTAGTGGAACTAATCTAGCATAGAAATTGCTAAGAAAAAGGTATTATTGGCACTCAATGGAACATGAATCCATCCATTTCTCAAGGAGATACTTCCAATTTCAATAGCACAATGATCTTGTTCACACACCGACACAAGAACTAAGACCTATAACAACACCATGGCCTTTCTCATAGTGGGGACTAGACTTGATAGGTAAGATATCTCCCGCTTCATCCAATGGGCACAAGTTCATTATCACTACAATTGAATACTTCACAAAGTGGATAGAAGAAATATCATTAACGTACATCACAAGAAAATAGATATCCAAGTTTATCTTGAATTATCTCATCTATCAATATGGAATTCCCCAAACTATCATAATGGACAACAGAACCCCATTCAATAACCAAGATGTTCATGAGATTTGTTCAAATTTTTCTATCCAACACCAATTCTTAATGCCCTACTATCCCCAAGGAAACGGTCAAGCTGAACTGTCCAATAAAATAATTTTGAAAATACTAAAAAAGGACTATTAATCACATCAGCCATGATTGGCATTTATAATTAAACCCAGCCTTATGGGCTTACCAAACTAGCATTCGTACACTAAGGGTGCCACACCTTTTTCCTTGGTCTATGGATCTAAAGTGATCTTCCCTATTGAAGTCAAAATCTCCTCATTGTGAGTATCCCTAAAAGGCATGGTCACTAATGAGGAATATCGGGTGTCTAAATTGAATGAGTTGTAACTACTAGATGAAAGGAATTTGAGCATGTTAAACCATCTCTAGGTTTATCATAAGCGAATCAAAAGAAGCTACAACAAAAAGATAAAAAACAAAAGCTTTCAAGTTGGTGACCTCGTACTAAAAGATAATCAAAAGATCCAACTAAATCAAGATGGGAAGGGGAAGTT
Organism: Sequoia sempervirens; assembly: GCA_007258455.2. NCBI lineage: Eukaryota > Viridiplantae > Streptophyta > Pinopsida > Cupressales > Cupressaceae > Sequoia > Sequoia sempervirens. The sequence goes on from VDFB02000008.1 coordinate 287,561,006, forward strand.
TGAACTAAACTAGTTAGGTAATTTCATCATCACAACAAGCTATGGCTCTGGAGCCTATCATTTGACTACTCCTAAGTAGAACCTTTAGCCGAACCTTTTTATAGAAGCCATCTCAAAAGGTTTTTTACTTGAGCGCATCAAAGTATCCCAGGAAAAAATGCTAAAAAAGAAAAAAAATAAAAAAGCAAGAAAATAGTAAAGAGAAATAAAACATCCTTTAAGTGAAAACCACTTTGTGACACTTCTAGGATAGGTACCATAGTGAAAACCTAGCAAATAGGTACTACATTTGAATAATACCTACATATTTATCCATCAACACTATCTAAAGCATCCACTCCATCCATCCATAATAAAACATGTATCCAACCATGGCTCGATAACTTATCAAGTGTTGAACATTGTTGCACCATCAAAATCCATTTCCCCTAATGAGGGAAAGCTTGTCTTGAATTAGGGGAAACTTATCAAAATTGGTAGCAGATTGGATCCTTATAAATCCCATCACAGTCAAAAACATTAGAAAATCAAAAACATCCAAAAACAAACAAAATCAAAACAAAGTCAAAAACATCAAAATCTCAAAAATATTTTGTGCTTTGAGTCAACACCAATTGAACTACATGGTCTCTACATGTATAACATAGGAAAGGATAATCTTTGATCATCCCTTGAGGCCCTAGGTTAGTCCCCTTATGTGTCCATCATAATCTTTAAACTTAGTCAAAAATCCAAAACAACATTCAAAAACTTAGAAAAGTTAAAAAACTTACTTCTATCAAATAAGTGAATTATGAGCCTCTGTGTGGATAACATAGGCAAGTCCATCATCGATGAGCCCCCGAGGCCCTAGGTTAGTTCCCCAAAATAAAACAAAACATTCAAATACTTTATCAAAATCCAAAAACATTCATAAAATATAGAAAACTCCAAAAAACAATGTCAGTCAATACAGTTGAACTATGATGTCTTTGCATTCATCACGTAGGCAAGGATAATATTTGATCAACCCCTTAGGCATTAGGTTAGTCCCTTTAGATCCCCCTATTTGTTTCTAAATTTCCCAAAAACAACAAAAAAACATCAAATAATTAGAAAATTACAAAATGTCCTATCGCCATTGTCACTTATCCACAATAAACTTAATTCCCATTCACAATAAACAATCATCAAAATAAAAAAATCTAAAGTGAAGATCGAAATGATTAGATCACTATGAAGTGAAAAAAATTCCTAACTATAGACTACCATACCTATTTGAAAAATCATTATCAATAATCCTAAAACATGAGTCTTAACGGATACAATGTTCCTACAATAGAAATCATCAATGGATTTCATCATGAAACATCAACACAACTATGGCAAGTGCTACTACAACATTTTTTATCTTTTTACATTCTTAATCTTTTTTATTTATCTTAATACCACATTCCTAGGATCTCTCAAGGATGTCCATAAGGATTTAGAGAAGAAGGAATGGGGGCATTAATTGTTAATTTCTGATTATTCTATTTGTTAGATGTTTTTATGATACTACCACGACGAATACTTGCCTTGTTTTATGTATGGAAGTTGTTTTGAGGCAATTCGTGTAGCAATTGCATGTTAGGTACTTCATACCTCTTTGTGTAACTAGTCTGAAAGGTTTTGACATAAATCAACCATACACTTTAACAAGGTTTTTGTATGCCTGGTATGAACAAGAATATTTTTTGTGTCGAGTCAAAGCCCATACAATGGATACAAAGTCACTTGGTTAGTAATACCCTAGTGCATCGTATTTGTTTGCTACATCAAAAAGGATTGCTAAAAGATATGAAGCCTCTATAAAAGAAAAAGCAAAACTCATCAGTAACTAGCAACATCAAATTTATATCCATCTTAAATCATCAAACACTTCTTCTAACTAACAAATTCATCCTACATCACAATATCATTAGAATCACATACTTCCTACATCCACAAAATTCATCATTACATATCATGACAATAATAAATCGATAAAACATCATCCATAATGTATAATCATCCATCACATACATAATATATCATCATCCATCATCTATTATCCTTCATCGCATAGATATATAAATCATACATCCATCCATATCATATGCGTACATTAGAAAAAGAACAAAAGCATGAGAAAATATAAATATCCATGATCATCCATAAACATCTCATAACACATCATAAAGCTGAACCAAAACATGGTATATCATATATCATCAAAATTGGATAATGTCATCATCAAATGTCATGTGTGATACAAAATCAAAGGAGATCAAAATAAATACATATATACAAGGCCTCAGATGGGCTAATGAATATATATATACAAAAATATGTCTACATAAGTCTCTGATACAATACATATAAAAGATCATAAATAAAGTCAGCCTTGCTAGCCGTCCCGTGATGGAGATCTAGGTTGATGCTGGCTATGATGTGGAGAGGGTTGTGGAACAACTAGAGGCTACTCAGGCTGCCTGACACAGTGACCACTAGACTCGGAACCTGTCTAGTTACTCGTCTCTCCAAATTGTGGAGATCTATGAGCTCTAGGAGTAAATTCCTTGTAGAGTGTATGATAATAGGTACATATTTGTAATAATTGATCTCTCTCAACATGGTACTAAGCAAGGGGAATAGAAAAGGATATGGATATCTTAGTTGTAAGTCTATGTTGCCTCTTAGTGGCCAACTCCTATCTCAATGAGTCTCTCTCTTGACGAAGTGTATCTCACTCTACTCTGAATGTATCTCTATCTCCAGTCACGATCAAGAAATGTGCCTCAGCAGCCTGTTGCCACATAATCTCAGCATCCCACCTTGCTCTAAGTGCACCCCTCTCTATTGTCATTTGAGCTAGTTGAGCTACCATATCCCCCTGTGGTGGAGGACCTTGAGGAGCCTATCATCCCTACTACTACTAGTACCCATCTTGTTGCTACCCATCATGTTGTTGATCGTGTACATTTTGTAATCGCTCATGAGCAATCCTAAGCCATTGTCAATCCTATTGGTGCCCAACATGACCGTTACCTAATTTTTACTTATAGCTCAATCAGGTAGAGCTGGAGTAAATATTTGCAGCTAAAAACGAAAAGGTACATACAAATTTTTGCTAAAGTTTTTTCATTGCACAAAATATGTTTTCAAATAAAGTTAAGCTTTATTATGCAAATGTTCTTTACAATAGAACATTACACAAATTTACATAGTATTGATGTCTTTATTTATTTTACGAAGAAATATGCTCAAATTTCCCACACAAGCCATGGAAATGACTGATCTAATACAACATAAATGAAAGCTATACATATGAAGATAAATAAATGGAAAAACATAGGAAAAGAGGTTGGATCCGTCATTACTTGAATGACAGATCCTTGTCTTGATTTTCTCTTTCTTCAACTCCCCTTGTTGTTGATCTTCAAATGTACCTGTAGATGATGAAAGGGATGTGGTTAGAGCTCAGGATACAAACCCTCATCATATGTTTCATCAATAGAAATATAACCTACATCTATTATGCATTAAATCAATTGGGCATTTATCACATGTATACAAGAGAGCTAGAAATTCAAGTCATCACATGAGCACTAAGCTTCATATATTTTTTATCTAACATGTTTTTTCACTGTGCAGGTATAGGTTCAATTGTCATTGCAAGATCACCTTATTCAAAATTACAGTATGTGGAGAAAATGTGGCTTCCACAAGGGTTGAGCCCAACAACTGTAAAAGAGGTAAATGTGAGACAATGAGATCCAAATGCAAGGACTTGTCAAAATGTCTTTGTGGCACAAAGGTATGGTTTATAAAGTAGCTACTATGGTTTTTAAGCCTCCAAAAGAAAAACTTAAACTTTTTGAGAAACTGCTTAGTGGACAAATTAAGAAGGGATAAAGCCACCTGTTGCAGATATTGGGAAAAGCCTAGATTCTGAAAATATTTCTCATGATGCTTTATGGGATAATCTTGTTGTTTTAAAATTCTTTGTATACTGTCAATACTGAAGATTCAAAGGGAATAGATAATTCAAAGGTTGAAAATTTTTCATAGGAAACATGGATGATGTACATAAAGTTGCTGATATACGTAGGGATTATGTAGAAATTATTAGTTCATTGTTTGAGGTGTTAATGATTTGTTAGATGATCAAGTTCTAACTAATGCATTTTTTCCATTTCTCATCGAAGTTGAGGTCCTATGAGTTGACTCTTGCTAGAAATCAATAGTATCCAATTATTTATATTCTTTTGTTCCTTTGGAAAATGAAGCCCAAGCAATTAGTTTTGGCTTGTTGAGTATCTTGGGAAGTTGAGGAGTGCTTTGATTTGAAGCCAATACAACCTTTATTGAACTAGTGCAGTTAGTGAAGATAGTACACAAGGATTTTCACATATAATTGATTGTCTCAAGCTATTATTCAAAGTTCTAGGATGTAAGCTCTAGCTAAAAACAACATTTTCACTTTTATCAAACAAAACATTCTTTTAGAGCAGTGCTTCCACTTATGCATGGAAAAGTATCATAAAGAAATTTTTGACTTGTCACAACCATTTCTACAATCACTTGAGACTTTGCAAGATGGAGAATTCGACAAAGGCACTTAGTTCAAATATCTTCAACATATTATGATAAGTTGGTTTCTTATATGCATCATATTTTTTTCATTATAGTAAAGGTTGTCAAAATAGATTAGGAGTCTATTGCTCTCTGAGAATTTGAGTCTTGAAATTTCATCTATGATGAAGAAATTGATGTGCAGAGAATGGTGCAAACATAAGTCTCACAGAGAAGATAAGATATTCTAGCTAGATCACATTGCGGATAATCTAAAAAATGGAAGATAAAAAGTTTCTACTACTTGCTATTTTCAAAGCCAAGATGAGACAAGTGTTGTGAAAAGTTGCAGACAGACCTTGAATGTTTCTTTTCTTTCAACTGATCAAATAAATACTCAAATTTGGAGGCGAGCACATTTCCAAGTATCCATGCTAACAATTAATGTCATTTTTTTGTTTGAGCATGTACAATCTCAACTGAAGCAAAGGAATGCAAGACAAGGTAAAACCTGTAAAGGGACATAAGTAGGGATTTAAATTTTCAAACCCTAGCAAACAGGGTATGTGCTTAAGCAATGAACACTCACCATGAACCTATTATAAGGCAAGTAGCAACACCAAAAGAAGCAAATGATTTTACAATCAAATTTTCAAGACAATAGAGAACACATGAATGACAGTCTAGTGTACATTAAAAACAAAGTTGTGTACCATGCTTTCCTCAAGCTAGCATCTTCAGCATAAAGAGAAAATACCAATAAGTGAAAGCACGAACATTAGCAATGTTTTCTTTCATTAAAATAGTAGATTTCCTTTATTAGTTTTTGCTCTTTGCTTGAGCATCTACAATATTTCTTTCACATACATAAATAAATTCTCAGCATTTTGTTTCAATAAAGCAACTTACCAGAGAAAGTGCCAGTCCAGCCTGTGCAGAGGTTACCCAGATTGAAGAAACTCCAAACCCTAGCATTGGTGGCACGACAACATGATTTCACAGCGAAATGAAATACAATGCAAGATGAATGCTCGCAGCTAGGATTAGCTTTCTTTGGCCTTTTCCAAGAAAGCCCTAAGTTTGGCTGACCTAAGTGATTTTCATCACTTAATTTATTAAAATTCATTTGTATTAATAACTTGGCTTTGTTTAGATTCTTTCCTGCCAAATACCTAGTGAGAATTGAGTCCGGAGATCAAAATCAATTATTCCCCTTATATTTTTTCATAATTTTGAAGCAAAGATAGAAATGTAAACAATTATTCAAGTAATGCTTTATAAATTACTTTAATAAATGTCATAAAAATGCAAAGGGTTGGAAATCTATAACACCTATTAAAGTTGGTCTTAACTTATCACTTTAATATTTGTTTAATTTGTTTACTTAATCCCAAAGTCATGCAAAAATCTAAAGGGGAGTTAAATTGGAGAGTTTGGTCCTGATTTGCAGTTATCTCATGTTCTTTTGAAGTCAACTTTGGCCAAACTGATTATAAGGGGTAGTTTCAAGCTATTTTTTCTCAATTTACATCTTTTTTTGGGGGGTTTTCTCATTTGCTCATGGGAGAGTTTCTTAGAGATAATTTTAGATGCAGTGAACTGCAAGTGTCACCTCTTGGCACCTTTGGAGTCATCTTTTGTATATATGAGAAAAGACTTAGGTTTTTTTCTCAATTTTGGCTTTCTACTCTCATGTTCAATGCTAAGAGTTTGAGAATTTTTGTAACTCAAATTGATCCACTTGTAGCAGCAAATTCCTTTATTTTCTTAATAAAGGAAGCAGAGTTATCCTTCTTGATACTTCATGTGTAGTAATGAGTGAATGATTGATGATATTTATGTGATTCATGCTTGAGAATCCTTTGATTTCGTCTCTTTCAAGAAATAATAATGTAAGAAGATGCATGGTTGATGCAGATCATAGTTTGTGCTAACTATTTTAGTTGTTTGAAGTTATGAAAATATGTTGTTTTTCTTCAACAAACTCTGATTTTAGTCCTTACATATGAAATACTTATGTGTTACATGCTTAGTTGAGTTGTGTAAAGACTAAAGGCCTATTTATTGGAATAGATTGTGAATTTGAACAACAAGTAGATCTAGAAGATTTCACGCATCACCTCCTAGGATAGGTTTCAATTCCAAGTTTCTTTCTACCCCCTTTCCTTTCAAAGAAGGTAGTGTGCAGGAGGTATCACAGGGAACCAACCCTTTATCTGGAGATTCATCTTCACTATAAGCAACCCACATGCTCGAAGATGTTTCCATGTTTCAATAGGATTAGCTGAGTCTAGGCTTAGCTAGGGTGCAATCCAAGTTGATAACAGTTTTTGGCATGCCCGGTGGGACTCTTTGAACTCTCCTAGTTCAAAGAATTCCTACCATTTGTTGGTTTTTTATGTGTACATCAATAGATTTCTACCGTTTGAGGCAAATCATTCACATATCTGGCAACTCCATTATCCATTCTACTAATTACAAGCATAAAAAGTGTTTGTTTTCATGAAAAAAAATGTTTCCACCTCTATTTCATGAAAATACTACTTATACATATCATTATCATCCATATCAGGCCAATCATGTTGATTTTAGTTCAAATTCCATGGCTATTCAAGAAAATCAACATGTTCAAGATGTATGCCACCCACCCACCCCTACTCAATCCTATTGGAAGCTTACCCATTCTTTCAATCAGCCTTAAGAAACATCTCTAATGACAAATCAGTTAGACACTTTCCTGATCACCTCCAAGATTTGGAGGTTAGGAATATGAAGAATAGCCTAAATGATATCAAGGACAAATTGTTAGACTTCACAAAGCAGATAGAATAGATCAAGAGGTAGCAAGAGTATGATCAGCAACAGGAAGAGATGGCTTATCAAGCCCATCTCTATGAGCAAGACTTGTTGATGTAGAGGAGACAATATGAAGAAGATCTTGCAAGAGAGATAGCTACAAAAGAGGAGCAGATGAGGCTTTTGCTCACTCAAACACATATGCATCAATTTCAAACAACTCCTTCAATTCAAGATCAGCCCTTTCAAGATGAGGTTAGTAGGTATGAAATTCCAAGTTTTAAGAAAAATGAGCCTCTTAACCCTCTTAAGCTTGAAATTCCAAGTTTCACAAGCCTTCATCCTTTGCAAGTTAAGGAAAGTAATCAGGTACAACCTAGTACAGTTATAGAGCAACCCATTGATCAAGATAGCTCACTCAACATGGAAAAGATAAGAAATATAAATCCACTACATTTAGCTATAGAGTATTGCCAATTAGAGCAAAAAAAGATTGAACAAGGGAAGACCTTTCAAGAGGAATCTTTCAATGTTTTAGCTAATGATCTTCCTAGTTTTGTTGAAAATGATCAAGTTGTTTCAATAAGTCAACTAGGGAAGCAAGGTGAAGAAATAAAAGAGGTTGATCAAGAAGATCACCTGACAACTTCGATTGATGAATTACCTTCTATTCTTGAAAATGATGAAGAAGGTGTGATTTTGATTTCACCAACAACAGTTTCAGAATAGCAAGAGGATGCTCAACAATATGAGGAGTTGTTGATTAAAGCTAAGTAATCTGACAATGGGGTGTTGGATCAAGTAGAAGGTAAACCTTTCATGGAACTTACACAACTAGCTGAGAGTTGTTATGAGGTGTAAAAAACTATCCTCTTTTACCAAAAATCCAAGAGGAATGTGATGAATATTCATTTTGGAATGATCTTGATGATTTTGTTGCAAATTTAGACAATGTGAAAAAGGTTTCAATTAGTCTGTTTGATGAACTTCCTAGATTTGAAGATGAAAATGAAAATATCATGCCTATGCCAAGTCCTAACCATCAGAGTATTGAAGATCATTCAGACAAGGTGTTGATTTGTGAACAAATATATCAAAGAAACCTTGATTTGAATGATCAAGAGCTTCAAGAGGATATGTTTCAACATGAGACTGATATTTTTTGCTCATGCTTGAATGTTATGCCAACACCTTTGGAGGAGGAAAGTATTGATCAACAGGAGCAACCTGTAGAGGAGGATTACCTTGGGTAGCAAGAGAAAAAGGTGGGAGTGTCAATATTTCTAGATAAGACACTACAAATGGAGCAGCCTAATCAGTAGGATGAAGAGACAACAGTACATGAGCAAGAAACCAATAGTAAAAGTTCAAGTTTCATCCTTTCAAGAGGATGCCCGATTAGAGATCTAGCTGACAAAGAGCTAAACAAGGATACACATGTTATTATTGTACCCAATGAGGAGGTTGTAGCCTTAGAACAACAGAATAAAATTAGTTATTCACCCCATAACAATAGTATCTATGATCAGGTTCAAATGGTGAGTGATTTTGTTTTTGTTCTTTAGAAATTTTTGCAACATTCTATAGGGTATGTTCTTATGGATCCTATCTTATCAGTACTAAATCACCTCGCAGAGCAACCTTTCTTAATTAGAAAGGGAAGTTATTTCTCACAACCAGTGAATGGTCATGTTTGAGCACTACCACTACTAGTTAGTGTAGGGTAGGGTAGAGTTTTTTAGTTAATAAGTGCTCTAGGAACATTTCTTTTTAGTTCAGTTTTATTTTCCAATAGGTGCAAATGCACTGTTTGTTGGCCCTATCTTAAACAGTTCCATTATAGTTGTTTTCTATTTTGTTCTGCTGCTATTCATGTTTCAAACAACTAAGATACTGAGGTTTTCTAGGTCAAGACAACAAATAATGACTCATATGCCCAACGGATATGCAAGGCTATTGATCTTATTTATTTAGCAAGCAAACACCCTTGAGATGTCGCCTAAATGTTACCTAATTTTTGCTTACAACTCAATCAGGTAGAGCTAGAGTAAGTATTTAAAAATGAAAAGGTACATATAAGTTTATGCTAAATTTTTGTCATTGCACAAAAGATGATTTCAAATAAAGCTCAGTTTTATTATGCAAATTTTCTTTACAATAGAAATTTACACAAATTTGCATAGTATTGTTGTCTTTATTTATTTTACGAAGAAATATGCTCAAATGTCCCACACAAGCCATGGGAATGACTGATCAAATACAACATAAATGAAAGCTACACATCTGAAGATAAATAAATGGAAAAAAAATAGGAAAAGAGGTTGGATCCATCATTACATGAATGACAAATCCTTGTCTTGATTTTCTCTATCTTTAGCTCCCCTTGTTGTTGATCTTCAAATGTACCTACAAATGATGAAAGGGATGTGGTTAGAGCTTAGGATGCAAACTCACATCATATGTTTCATCAAAAAAATATAACCTACATCTATGATGCATTAAATCAGTTGGGCATTTATCACATGTATACAAGAGAGCCAAAAATTCAAGTCATCACATGAACACTAAGTGAGATCCAAATGCAAGGACTTGTCAAAATGTCTTCGTGGCACAAAGGTATGGTTTATAAAGGAGATATTGTGGTTTTTAAGCCTTCAAAAGAAAAAATTAAACTTTTTGAGAAATTGCTTAGTGGATAAATTAAGAAGGGATAAAGCCACCTGTTGCAGATATTGGGAAAAGCCTAGATTCTGAAAAATATTTCTCATGATGTTTTATGGGATAATCTTGTTTTAAAATTCTTTGCATAGTGTCAATTCAAAAGATTCAAAGGGAATGGATAACTCAAAGGTTGAAAATGCATCACAGGAAACATGGATGATGTACATAAAGTTGCAAATATACATAGGGATTATGTAAAAATTGTTAGCGCATTTTTTGAGGTGTTAATGATTTGTTAGATGATCAAGTTCTAACTAATGCATTTGTTCCATTTCTCATCGAAGTTGAGGTCCTATGAGTTGAATCTTGTTGGAAATCAACATTATTCGAGTATTTATATTCTTTTGTTCCTTTGGAAAATGAAGCTCGAGCAATTAGTTTTGGCTTGTTGAGTATCTTGGGAAGTTGAGGAGTGCTTTGATTTGAAGCCAACGCAACCTTTATTGAACTAGTGCAGTTAGTGAAGATAGTACACAAGGATTTTCACATGAAATTGATTGTCTCAAGCTATTATTCAAAGTTCTAGGATGTAAGCTTTGGCTGAAAACAACATTTTCACTTTTGTTATACAAAATGCTCTTCTAGAGCAGTGCTTCCACTTATGCATGGAAAAGTATCATAAAGCAATTTTTGACCTGTCCCAACCATTTCTATAGTCACTTGAGACTTTGCAAGATGGAGAATTCAGAAAAGGCACTTAGTTCAAATATCTTTAACATATTATGATAAGTTGGTTTCTTATATGCATCATATTTTTTTTGTCATAGTAAAGGTTGTCAAAATGGATTAGGAGCCTATTGCTCTCTGAGAATTTGAGTCCTGAAATTTCATTTGTGATGAAGAAATTGATGTACAAAGAATGGTGTGAACAGAGGTCTCATAAAGGAAGGCAAGATATTCTAGCTAGATCACATTGCAGATAATATAAAAAATGGAAGATAAAAATTTTCTGCTATTTTCTATTTTTAAAGTCAAGATGAGACAAGTGTCGTGAAAAGTTGCAAATAGACCTTGAATGTTTCTTTCTTTCAACTGATCAAATAAATACTCAAATTTGAAGGTGGCCACATTTCTAATCATCCATGGTGACAATGAATGTCATTTTTTGTTTGAGCATGTACACTATTTATTGAATCAAATGAATGCAAGATAGGGTAAAACCTGTAAAGGGCCGCAAGAGTAGGGAGTTGAATTTTCAAACCCTAGCAGACAGGTATGTGCTTAAGCAGTGAACACTCACCATGAACCCTTTATAAGGCAAGTAGCAACACCAAAAGAATCAAATGATTTTATAATCATTTTTTCAAGACAATAGAGAACACATGAATGATAGTCTAGTGTGCATTAAAAATAGAGTTGTGCGCCATGCTTTCCTCAAGCTAGCATCTTCAGCATAAAGAGAAAATACTAAGGAGTGAAAGCCTGAACATTAGCAACGTTTTCTTCCATTAAAATAACATATTTCCTTTATCGATTTTTGTTATTTTCCCGAACATCTACAATATTTCTTTCACAGACATAAACAAATTCTTAGCATTTTGTTTCAAGAAAGCAACTTACTAGAGAAAGTGTTAGTCCAACCTATGCAAAGGTTACCTAGATCAAATAAACTCAAAACCCTAGCATTAGCGGTGCGACAACATGATTTCACAGTGAAATGAAGCCTTTTCCAAGAAATCCCTAAGTTTGGCTAACCTAAGTGATTTTCATCGCTTAATTTATTAAAATACATTTGTATTAATACCTTGGATTTGTTTAGATTCTTTCTTTCCAAATACCTAGTGAGAAGTGAGTCTGAAGATCAAAATCAATTATTCCCATTATATTTTTTCATAAATTTGAAGCAAAGATAGAAATGTAAACAATTATTAAAGTAATGCTTTATAAATTACTTTAATAAATGTCATAAAAATGTAAAGGACCAGCAATCTATAACACTTATTAAAGTTGGTCTTAACTAATCACTTTAATATTTGTTCAATTTGTTTACCTTTATCCCAAAGTCATGCAAAAATATGAAGGGGAGTTAAACTAGAGAGTTTGGTCCTAATTTTTAGCTAGCTCATGTGGTTTTGAATTCAACTTTGGCCAAACTGATTGTAAAGGGGAGTTTCAAGCTATTTTTGCTCAATTTACATCAGTTTTGACTTCTCTTTTTGGGGTTTTTCTCTTTTTCTCGTGGGAGAGTTTCTTGGAGATATTTTTAGATGTAGTTAACTACAAGTGCTACCTTTGGGCACCTTTGGAGTCATATTTTGTATATATGAGAAAATACATTGGTTTTTTTTCTCATTTTTGGCATTCTAATATCATGTTCATTGCTAAGAGTGAGAAGTTTTGTAACTCAAATTGATCCACTTGTAGCAGCAAATTCCTTTACTTTCTCAATAAAGGAAGAAGATTTATCCTTCTTGATACTTCATGTGTAGTAATGAGTGAATGATTGATGATATTTCTATAATTCATGCTTAAGAATCCTTTAATTTTGTCTCTTTCAAGCAATAATAATGCAAGAAGATGCATGGTTGATGCAGATCATAGTTTTTGCTAACTATTTTAGTTGTTTGAAGTTATGAAAATAAGTTGTTTTCCTTCAAAAAACTCTAATTTCAATCCTTACATATGAAATACTTGTGTTACATGCTTAGTTGAGTTGTGTAAAGACTAAAGGCCTATTTTTTGGAATAGATTGTGAATTTGACCAAGAATTAGATCCAAAACATTTGGTGCATCACCTCCAAAGATCAGTTTCAATTCCAAGTTTCTTTCTATCCCTTTTACTTTCAAAGAAGGTAGTTTGCAAGAGGTATCACAGGCAACCAACCCTTTATGTAGAGATTCATCTTCACTATGAGCAACCCATAGGCTCAAATATGTTTCCATGTTTCAACAAGATTAGTTGAGTCTAGGCTTAGCTAGGGTACAATCCTAGTTGATAAAAATGACCTCCCCTGCAAACTCCTAGAACTGGACCTCCAAGAGGCATAGTCAATCTCAGAGGCCTACAACGGGCCCAAACCATCAAAATAATGTGTCATCCCAGGATTTATAAGACCAACTTCCCAACCCCATGGAAATGCTCCCAATGCTCTAAATGCTATGAGTGCTATGCCAAAATTTGTATGAGCCCCCCAAGCAGACTCCTCTCATGTAGTACAACCAAAAATAGTAATATAATCATCGACAAGCTGAGTTTTGCGCTCATCAAACTCTCTCAATACTCTATCAGGTAGATATCTCGCAAGCAAGAGATCAGAGTGACCAATCAAGAAATGGGTATGCCTACAATAGACCAACTACTCTTGGTCATCTAGCCATGCCTTGCAATCCCTGTATGGGCACCATATAAATTTTTTCACATCATCAAAAAATTCTCTCCAAAAAGACAATCTACCAGGCTAAGTATAATGGAGATAGTCATGATATTGATAAGCATAGGGATCATGAGCATCCCTGTCTCATATACCTTCTGGTCAAGTAATCCCTATCCTATCCTAGGCCCAAAAAAGTAATAAACTAGCTCCAGCGGATATACTGCTACCAACTCTATAAACAACCTCGTGCATATCTCTGTAAAGATGGACCAACACACATTGACCCCAAGCATACACTATGGTCTCCTCCATCATCTACTCGATAATGATACCCCAACCAACAAGGAACCTCTTAGTCCTCCTATCAGGCATCAGAGGTCCAGTTATAATACCTGCCAAGGCAAGAACCATAGGATTGACACCATCACAAAGAGACCCCAAATCGATCTTGGAATCAATGACCTGCAACTCCTCTACACCCAATAGTCTCTGCATCGCTAAGGTACCCCACCAAACATTGTATGTAACAAGCTCATCATGAATGGGGATCTTGAGAATCCTCCAAATGTCCTCCAAGGTCACAATGCACTCTCTAGTGGAAAAATGAAACGAAGAGGTGTCAGAATGCCACCTCTCCAACAAAGCGGTCATCATGGCTTGATGAGCCCTGAACAACGGTAAGTAAGCGATATAATGCAAACCCACGGCATCAAGAAATCTCTCTATGTATCATCAAAATTAGTCAACCCATCCATCAACTGAGGATGTCGCTCTCGCATAGACATAGGTTTAAGGATAGTTTGCAACCATTCAATCAACATCATCAAGATTTTTGAGAACTTCAAACTAAAACTAAGCATTGCAAATCAATGGTTTTGAAGCAAAAGCAAACTTTTTCTAGGCAATGACAAGCATATTTTTCAATAGCACTCACATTTTTGGAAATAGTGCCAATATTTAGCAAAAGTGCTAATAATTTTCAATAGTTCCAATATTTGGCAACGACACCAATATTTGGCAATAGCGCCAATATTTTGCAATAGCACCAATATTTGACAATAACACCCAAATTTGGCAATAGCACACCTTTTTTGGTAATAATGCTAATGTTTTTCAATAGCACCAAAATTTTGCAATAGTAGCCTTCCAAAAGGTGCAATAGCATCAAAATTGGGCCAATAGAAAAAAAAATCTTAAATGTTTGCTATTGCCTAGAAAAGAGTTTGAGCATTAATTGCAAGTGCAAAAAATGACAAAAGCAAAAATTAAAGACATACATATCAGAGCCCCTATGCTAGCTGGCTATCGATATACTCTGACTGCCTCCACCCTATGTGGAACTCATAGAACTTGAGGCATCGTGAACCACTGTTTGCAAAAGAAAATCCCACAAAAAGTCTAGAGGCAAGAAATTTTCAAATCGAGAAGTGCAAATGAGAGGTAATTTCAACCTAATTTACCATTTAAACACCCCCAAACCCTATTTTTACCTTGGAAATCCTCCTAGGTTAAAATTAGAAGCACCCTGGAACATCTAAACCATAAACAAAGGCTCTATATCCTAATTTTTGGTACTCTACACATCTAAACTACAATGAAAACTTGTTGTGAGCCTTAGCCAAAAAAATAATTTTCTGGCCAACCTTTTGAGGGGGCGGCCAAGCATCCTATTATCATTCCACTAACGGCCAGGGTACAATGGGGCATATAATTTTTTTCAATTATGATAATAAAACATCAAATTCTTTGAAACAAAGCAACCAACACTTTGTCTCAAAGAGGGGAAAAATGTAGACATGTAAAAATGACCTAACACATATCACACATCCTGAATGACATTTTTTCATTATCATCATCATTATCATTAATATCACTACATTTCACATCATTTATATCAAAAACCTTATTTTCCTCTATTAATTGAATAATTTTTAAATTATTTAATTAATTCACTATTTCATCCTTTATCTAACTTTTTCCTCCTGATTAATTAAATAACATCAATTATTTAATTATGTCGCTAATATACCCTATTCTCTTGAATCAATTAAATTGTTATCACTTAATAGTTTAATTAAATTACTTTCCCCTTTCTAAACTTGAATAATTAAATTAATTATTCAACATCATTCAACATAGTCAACAAATAGATATAACTTTATTTGTTAAAGTCAAACATGACTTGCATGTTTAACTCAAAATACTAATTAATTAATTATCTTCACCCCTTTTATGATTGAGAAAATTACGACCACTGATTTCTCACTCTAAACAAACTAGCTCATCTATTCTTCAATCCCACTAGCCTCTCAATCTATTATTCAATTCCACTAACTTCTCAACTTGATTTCTTCAAGCACATAGATTATGCAATTTGTATCCACTAATCTTTCCATTCTAATTCCTCTTAACGGTTCTCAGTTGTTGATTAGAATCTTTTACTACGAAATCTTGATTGTTCATCTCAAAATAGGAAATCTATAAAACAATCTTCTATCTTCTCACAAATCATCTAGAATTTACATAGCGAAGCATTGCACAACCGATTCTTGAGCATATTAAGAATTATTGGCATCATATTCTAGTTCACCATTATCAACGCACTTTGAAGCTTTTGCAACATCAACAATGGAGGCTTTGTATTGAATCGAGAAATCCGACATCCAAATGTCAATACAAATACAACTTTGACATGGTATGGTAAAAAAAAATTATTTTGGATTCATTTAAGTTCCTTAATTACTTATTTGGTTGAGTTCATGGCTTTCATTTCAGATTTCATGAGTATGGATGGAATTTAATCTTGTTTCAATTAAGTTAGTTTGATTCATTTTCTTTGTTTTCCCATTTCTTTATTCCCCATTACAACAATAAGTTCCCATACTTGTTGCAAAATGTAATTAATTCACCAATTCTAAACGCACATGGACTTGCAAGCATTTATAATTAGTAATGAATCACCTTCAATGTGGATGGGAGATAAACCTTTTTATTTGCATAATAATAGACCCTGAAGTAGGGCTTGAGCTTCAGTCTCATTGTTGGTACCATCCCTTAATTTGAATGAAGTTGAGCTTAGAATTTTACCAATGTGATCTCTAACTATGTAGCCTACCCCTAATTTGTCTAGGTTGCACTTTGATGCACCATCAAAATTCAATTTATAATAGCCCTTTGATGGAGGAGTCCACTTTATTTTACGCCTATCAACTTTCAAGCTTGAAGATTGAAATAAGTAACCTTGAAATGGAAATGACAGAGATTCCCAGCTCTTCATAATTGATGCATCCCAATCTGTGAATGCAAAGCCTATTTTTTTTAATCCAATATATGTACAGTAGTTTTTTCTGCAATGACTTCTTGAAGTTTTAAAAGGATTTGACCCATTTGTGAAGAGACTTTCCTAAAGATTCTCCTATTATGCTCCCACCAAATATGTGGCATGATCCACCATATACTAGCAAATAATGAGTTCATATGGAGGATCAGACAACTAGTGAAGATATCTCATAGAGTGTTTGGCAAGGGTGCAAACCAACTTAGTTTATTCTTTGCAAATTCCAACAAGACTATGCAAAGGAACACTGAACAAACAAATGATCAATATCTTCTAAACAATCACCACAAAGAACAGATTTGAACTATTCTGCAATTTTCAACTTAGCCAGCCTCTCGCTTGTGAGGATTTTCTTTTTGAGGGAAATCCATGAAAATTAACCCACTTTAGGAAGGATCATGTCATCCCAACAAAAGGAATAGGCTCTTTGTTTTTCTATTTGACTCCCTAGGTTCAACAATGACTTGTAGCCGTGCTTGACTGTGTAACCTCCAAACTTAGAAGGAGCCCATATTAAACAATCAAATTTAGAAGAAATATAAATCACTTTCCTCTCTAAAAAATTTAATGACATAATTTGTTGATCAATAGGTATTTGATATTTTCATAAGTATTTCTACTTTACTATGCCCGCTTTCACATTATTGAAATCCAAACAATCTTTTTCCTTTGTGCCCCATGTTGCTGATAGGATTTCCTTTGCATTTTGAAGAGTTTGTAGATTGCTTAATGGGGGATGGCCATTCCATGAATCCACACAAAATTCAACTTGAGAACCATTATATATCTGCCAAGTGAGATCTATATTATGATATAACTTCCCTACTCTTTACTAGAAAGTTCCACATTGCAGAACCTACAGGTGGATTAGCAATGGTGAAGATTCTAGATGGGGAGCTATTATCCAAATACTTTTTCTACATTAATTTGCACCATTTTGTTGTGGGATTTGTGTATAGCAGCCAAACTAATTTTTCCCCCAAAACCAAATTTCTTGCAATTAATTTTTGTAGGTCCTAACCCCCTTGAGAATTTATCTTTACAGATTGTTTGAAGGGAAATAAGAGGGGTCTTTTTCTTTTGATCTATGTTCCCCTTCCATAAGAACTGCCATATAATCTTTTTTATTTCTTGAATAATAGTTTTTGGTGCTTGTAAAACTACCATGAAATAGTTGGGAATTGATAATAATACTAATTTGATCAATAATATTCTGCTTGCTAATGAAAGCCACCTACATTTCCAAGATGCTATCCTACTCTGAATACTTAAAATCACTTTGTCCCAGTAAATTTTTTTATTACCACCTATGAAGAATAGAACACCTAGATACTTACAAGATAGCTTGGATAATTGGAAGCCTAAAGATCAAACTAATATACCTTTTAAGCTTGGATTTGTATTAAAAACATGAATCTTAGATTTTGCTACATTGATTTTCTGACTTGATGTTGAAGAGTATTTGTCCAAGATGATTTGAACTTGCTTTGCTTCTAAAAGTGAATCTTGTCCAAACAAAATAGTATCTTCAGCATATAAAGAATGAGTGATTGCTAGATTAGTGCCCAGACACATAATACCTTTCCAAAGCCCTTCGATATTTGTTGATTTGATAGACCTACTTAGAGCTTCTACTAGAAATGCAACGGAATGGGGTTAAGGGACCCCCCTTCTGTACACCTTGAGATGAATTAAAAAGCCTTGTAGATGAGCCATTAACCAACACTAAAAACTTTGCACCCGAGAGACAGGAATAAATCTACTTACACCCTTTTATGGTGAAAAAAAAAAAATCTTTATAATTTAC
Source organism: Sequoia sempervirens (assembly GCA_007258455.2). Lineage (NCBI taxonomy): Eukaryota > Viridiplantae > Streptophyta > Pinopsida > Cupressales > Cupressaceae > Sequoia > Sequoia sempervirens. The sequence goes on from VDFB02000008.1 coordinate 287,579,556, forward strand.
AATAAGAAATTCCAATCCACTTTTTCATAAGCTTTCATCATATCAAGTTTAATGACTAAAATTTAAAATAAAATTAATTAAAATTATTAAATACTTTCATATTCTAATGAAATAATATCAGTTCTAATTCTAATTGCACCCAATTAAAATATAATTCCCTGGAGCAATTAACTTAATGATATTTTCCTTTTATGAAACTCACAAAAGTATTTAACCAATCATAAAGCACTAATTAATTCATCAAAACATCTTTTATGCAAAACCAAGAATTAAACTAGTAAATTAAAACATCTAATTTTGGGTAACCCACAACGTTAATGAACTCCAAAATCACCTCCAATTTGGATTTGAGTTCACATAGGATCACACACAACGTACCTTATACTCAATTTGAACAAAGATAAAGAACAATAAATAAAAAGTCCCAATGTGATATCTTCAAAACAACCATATTGGGGAATAACTCACACCTACAAAATAAGGTGGATAAATACCATGTATTTGCATCCTTAGAACAAACATCAAACATACATGTTCAATGTAAAATAGTTAAAAAATACATACACACCCAACAAAGTACAATATCACATACATCATAAAGGAATGGAATCATGATCATTAATCCATTATCTAATATCTCAAAATACACAAAATATAATGTTGAATATAAGCATCTCAAAGCAATGAATAGGTGGGAATTATACAAGGTTCCCTAAATCCAAAGGGTGGGAGCATATGGATTGAAAAGATATGAAGCAATGAGAGTCAAAATCATAATTAATGTGGAACAATAAAACATAATGGTGGATCCAAACCCTATTATTAAAATTTTAATGGAGAAAGAATAACTTTAAGGATAAAACCCTAGAAAGTGTAAGAGAGTCAAGCTCACCATTTTATTTAATCAAAATGAAATGATTTCACTATAGTTTATTTAGAGAAAACAAATAAATAATTGTAAAACCTAAGATTTTAGAGTTGGGAATGGTAACAAATATTGAAATAAATATTATAAATAATATAGAAATTAGAATGAATAATAAATAATGTACTTGGTTTTACTTTCAGTGATTGAATATGCTACATAAGATGCTCCAAATTGGTTCACTTATATAATAGAAATTAGGGCTTCATTAGATGAACACCTCAAAATTCATAAAATGACTATTATTCACTATGGTTTAGATTTAAGCATGCTAAACTAATCAAGTGCATGAAATTGAACTTAGACCCACAAAAATGAACTTAAAGGGATTTGACAATTGTTGTAGATGCACCTTCACTCATTATACTTGTGTTTGAAGAAGGATGATATATAGATACATCATTTGGTAACATGTTAGGCAAGGAGTTATTCTACTTTGGTCAAGCCTTTGTGAGAGTTAATTCAATGATGACGAACCGATATTGAATAACATGCAAACATTTAATATGCCTAAGATGATGATGCAATTAGGATTCTCTATGTTGTTTCTATGATGCTCTTATATAAATGCTCCCATCATAATCCTAGATTATCAAAGGGAATTAGGGTTAGCCCTTAAATACAACACCCTAGTATGTAATTTGAAATAATTTTTATCCCAATTGACTCATTACAATTAATAGAAATATAACAATAAGATCTAAATTTTGAAATTTGAATGTAAATATTAGTGCATATTTACCGACATAGAAATAACCTTGGTCGATTTTACACTTATAGATCTAAACTAAGATGACAAACAACTAGACAAGACATATTAAAAAAAAAATTTACTAACTTTCACATAAAATATATCACCTATACATCAATCAATATATAGTACACAACAAATTCACCACAAATCTAAATCATAAAAGAGAAAAAGTGAGGAATATACAATTTTCACCATGAAAAAGTTTAATGTCATAACTATATGACAAACTTCCTACATAGGCTTCCTTATTCTCAAGCCTACAACATGATGGAATCTTGACACATTATATAGTCAAAGTCCATGCACCACAACTCTACCATTAAAGTCTCATTTGACCATAAAGGCAATTATGTTACTTTAAAGTTTTACAACCATTACTATGGAACTTAAACTACTGGGGATTAAAAATATATAAAAGCTAAATCAGTACACTTATTGGATTCCCACAAGAATTCGCTAGAGACAAAAAGTACTTGGAAATGATATTGTTGATGAGCTAAGAGAATAATAACAAACACTTAATTAACATAACCTTCAAATGTCATTATCTATGGTTTTTATCATGCCAAATAGGTTTCATTGTAACTTTTATTAAAGTAAAAGAAATTTGTGGGGATTTCAATGCCCCATCTTTGTTCGTAAAGAGACTTTTTTTAATTCCGGGTATTTGTAGGTTTTGTATCATATTTCTAAGCTTTTTTAAGTTGTTCACACTTGAGGATTAGTTGTGGATTATAATTTTATATTTTCAAAGTTTTTAAATGATAAGTTTGATTTTTTATGATAATTTAGTATAATTTTAAAGGTGAGTTAAAAGTTTAAAGATATTGTTTATGGTTTTGAGCATCAATAATAGTCATATTAATGGGGTAGAGGGCCTAGTTTGATTGGTTAAAGCATCTTGTTGCAGATAAGAGTTCATGAGGTCTAGGCTTCCCTTTGTCCCAGTGGTACTGGAGGTGTGTCATGCTAGCATCACCAGACACGTGAAAAAAGCTTACTAGACATGTGCAATTTATAGAGGGGCTATGATTCTATCTAAAAAATAATAATAATAAAATAAATAAAAACAATAGTCACATTAATTACATTTTCTTTAATTGTTCACATAAAAACATCTCCAAAAAAGTTAGACAAGGGCATCTATATCAAGGTTTGTATTATTGATCATCTCGTGTCTCATTATATAATTGTTTCTTTCTTTGAAATGACTTGTGAAAATGAATACTTCTTGTCTAGTTTTTAGATACAAACATAATGACTACCAATGCTTAAATTTTCAAGTAATAAATAAAAGTAACAAAAAGTTGTTACTATATAATATTATAACAACTATTTATGTGTGGATGACTATTGAATTTTTTCTTCTACTTATAATCTATAATATTTAGAAATATATTCTACTAAATAAATTGAATTAATTAATAAAATATATTATTAATAAATTGTTGATAAAATTATTTGATTTATGAGAAATTTAATACATAATAAATTGTAAATGAATGATAATTGTTTAAACATAATGAAAGATAATTGAGTAAAATAAGATTGATCATTTGTGTAGTGATATTAAAACGATTTTAAAAATTTAATAAAAAATGGGATGATAATTTTTAAAAGGTTTTTATTTATGAGGAAATTAGATGAGTTTATGTTGTCATCATGTTAATTTTTTTGGATTTAATGTTTTTAAAGATGAATAGTTGTCATTCAAGAGATTAATTTTAATAAGAATAAGGGGAATGTATATTATGCATGAAATTTTTTATATATCAAAGAATGTTTCAAGTGATTTTGGATAAAAGTGGGACATTGAAATCAACATTTTTAATCAAATTTTCACCTTATGCTACTCATAGCAACTAAATCATTAAGAATTCAAAGATTATATGAATTAGTAATTTTTGAGATTTCATGTGTAGATTCTAAATATATATTTTAGAGTATTAAAAAAAATTTATGTTTTTGTTTACATTAGTTTTAATAACTTGTTTCTTATAGTTAACAATATTTTAAAAAGTGACATCTATTGCATATTGTATAACTTTGTTTTACAAAAAAAATATAAAATTATAATTTTTTAAATATAAATATATTTTTTACCTTGATCACAAATATTTTTTATTACATATTTTCTTTTTTATTAATTTTTGAAGTGAGATTAGTTATAATCTAGACATAGATGTATTCCATATCACAAATATTGTATATATCCATATTAACCTTTTTTGGTTGAAACAAAGACATCAATACTCAATATGCAAATATTTTTAAGAATTTTTTTCTTTATACTCTATATTCTCACATGTGTGAAACAATGACCTTGATGTTTAGTAAGAAAATTATATTAACTAAAAAATAAATATAATAATCAAATTAAATATATTCAAAATTGTCCTTTTTAGAAAGCTTACTTTAAGGGCTATGATCATGTAACAACCTCCTATCATGTTGATTCTATTTTTTGTCCAACCCAAGACTTGAAATAGAAATTTTTACAAAAAAAACTAAGCACTAGAGCATAAAGGCCCATCTAGAGGCCTTCATTTGAAGGAGCTTTGAACAAAGGTCCCTTCCACAAGTTTAAAATTTCTTAAAATATTGAAAATCTTAAAATGAAGGTTTACCCTTGTTCAAAGGTGATTGTGTAGTCACCTTCGAACAAAGATACCTTCTTTTGAATAAAAACCTTTGAATCAAGGTTTTTGCTAAAAAACTCTCCCTAGCCATGCAATTTTTATGTCCCACAAGTGAGATGTGTTATTGTGGGTCTACCCTTAATCCCTAATGAAGAAATAAATGTCTAGGATATAAAATGATCCTAAAATTCACAAAGATGAGATACTTTTTCATCTCATAGTTTACACTTCTATCTCACCCACATATGAAACAACCTCTTTCCTTGCCAAGAAAATCAAACCTCTTTTGAGATAAATGATTTTTTATATTAAGGATTCTACATATTTTATGGATTTTAGTAAGGATATGAAGTTGAATGATGTTGTTTCCTTGTCCATAAAAGTATTAGTTGATATTATTATTGAATGGTTAATAAACATGTTGATGTAATCATGGGAAGAGGATCCAATCAAGGATTACCTAACCATGTAAAAAATTAAATATCACACAATGTAACCTAATAAATAAGAAAAATAATAATATGAATTGTATCCATTTATTATCACAATGGAATTATAATGTATTGCAATGGGCTTCCAACATGCTATGCTACAAAAATTTGATTACAAATGTGTGAGATTACAAAATTCAAATTATAATGATATCTAGAATAATTCTAAGCTAAAACACAAATTTAACTACCTTTCCTTGATCATGAACAATGTTTATATAGTAGCTTCTAACCTTGGGAGTGATCTAAGTTGGTTGTAAGGAGGTACAAAGCTCAATGCCAAGTGTAATGTGTAGTCAACCAAATATGTGAAATAATCTTCTAGAATGAATGTGGTGATTATGGATAAATAGATATTGATGTGTTTTATATCATAGACACTCTTAGGTATAATGTATATAGATATGTGTTCCTTTAAATTGTTACATGCTTTAGAAAGATACGACAAACTATGAATGGTGAAATTAGATGTCTTCTTATTATGTTAAATAGTAAGTATATAAATAAATTATGTCTTTTTAATAATATTAATCTCCTATAATTTGAATGTGATGTTGAAGGATCAATGTGGAACATGTATTCCAAACTACAAGGTGAAATAAAGAACAATTAAATATAGTAGGATTTATAGTGATTCGTTGATAACTCTAATGTGAATAAAAAAATTAAACAAGTAAAATAAAAAATTGGTTGATGCAAGATTGTTCTTGTACCTTGGGATGTTCCTACACTAGCACTTGGGGTAATATAAAAAATGAGTCCCTCATTGGTGGGTAGAGGAAAACCAAAATGATCTACCTCAACCTTTGAAATCTAAGATGAATATTTTTTAGTCTTGCCTCTCCACTACACCAAACACTCATATTATTTATTCCTAGTGATTATTCCAATCCCACCATTAAAATATCATCAATCTCCTCTTTTTATTGTTGTGGTATTTTATTCTCCCATTCTACTTCCAAACCACTATCTCATGATTGTCTATGATACTAATTTAAAAATCTACAACATTGAATATTAGTGATATGTCTAAACCTTCTAATAACTCTACTTCATATGCATTTCTTGATTCAAACCCTTTGAAAATTCTTCATCTTCAAATTACTATATGTTTCAACTAGAAATTTGTATGTTATAAGACACACATTGTCACTTCATCTCCAACAAAAAGCTTCTTATTGTAAGGAAACTATGCAGCCATAAAATGACAATTTCCACATAACCCAAATCTGAAACATGCAAGTAAAATACTCAACACCAACATGCAAGAGAATAGACAACATACCCATCAAAGATGACACAAGATATACCCTGGGAAAACCCTCAAGAGGGAAAAACCCAGCCTCCAAAAGCATCCACACTCCATGTATTATTCAGCAATGAAAACCCATTACAATACATCTGCAAAGACTCCATGAACACTTCTGAAGCACAAGCTATCCATGCATTCCATGTGACCAAGCATGAATCCACACATCCCATGCCATGCTTCAAACCCTCACACATGCACAAGCTCAACCTTGACCAACTTTTGATTCAACCCTAAACAACTACCCATGTGGTTGCTTTTATAGAAACAAGCTCCCACAAAACCACCAAGGGGTATTACATAAACCATGTGCCCAAAATACTACATCATGTGACCCCACATTTAATATTGGGTACTTTATTATTTTACTATTATTCCCCAATATTAAATAATTACATTTTACAATTATGTCCCAATGTTACATACAACAAAGTGGCCCCAACATTATAACTCCTTGTGATGCACGTTCACCTAGAAACCCCTAGGTGCACCACACACATAATAAATAAATAAAACAATATAAACATTATGCAAGGTGTACAACACCTAATTCTAACACTTATGTCTTCTTTTCTCATCAAATTTCTCTTTATACCTACAATTCATCATTTGCAAGCAACTTCTTACTTTTGTATGCACTTCCTATGGTCTACAAATTGTTATACTTTTACACATATTCTCTTTATTACTAATATCTCTTAATTATAACACATTTCTTGAACTATATTCATATGCAACTACAAATGGAAATTTTCCTATGCTCTTATTTACTAAATTATTATATATAAATTCTACCTCTAAAAATCAAATCCCAATTTCTTGTCTTCTCTCCAATTACACACCTCAACAAATTACCCAAAATTCTATTCACAAATTCCATTTTTTCATCAATTTATGGGTGATATACGCAATTGAATTTTAAATATATCTTCATCTTCTTCCATAATATCTTCCAAAAATAACCCAAACTTAGTATCTTCATTTGAAACTTTACTCCTTGGAAACCCATGCAATTTCACAATCTCTTTGAAAAAAAGTATTTTATATGTACTACATCATTTGTTTTCTTACATGAAATAAAACGTCACATTAGAAAATCTATCCATAAATATAAATATAGAATCTTTATGTTCTAGGCAACCTTAATACAAAATCAATAGTTATATCCTCCCAAGGTTTATTGGGGTCTATTGATAGCTAATACAACCAAACATTTTAACTACTTCTCTTTGTAACTTGATATTCTACAACTTTGAACACATTTCCTCTTATCCCTATAGATCTATAGACAAAATTAGTTTTTAATCAGAAATAACACTAGCTTATCTACTCTAACATGTCCTACTAAACTACCACTAGATAATTTTCCTTAATCACCTTTTTCCTCGTTAAGCTTATTAGAATATACAATTGATTACCTTTAAATGATATATTATTTTGAATCATGTAACGGAACCACTCATTTCTATCCACACTTAATAGTCATTTAAATTCTCTCCATGCTTCTATAGAAATGAATATTTTGACTTGTCAAATCTAACTATCTCTATCCTCATTGATGTCAAAAAATTGTGTCACCTACTCAATGCATAATCAACCTTGAACTTTATTTCCCACTCCTATGCTTCAACACAAATATATAACTCTACACAAATTTTATCCATCTCATATGTCCTAATTCAATTTACCTTGAGCTTTCAAATGCTACAATGCTTAATAATCAATGTGCAACACAAATTCTTTTGGAAAAAAGTAATGTATATATTTATTTAATGATTAAATTATGGTGTAAAACTATTGATCATAGAATGAATACCTCTTCCTTGTATCACTTGACTTATCATTGGAATATTCTACCAAGGTCTTCCTTCTTAACTCAAAACTACTCATATTGCACTTCCACTTGCATTAAGATCAACCTAAAAATACCTTGTTAAATTTTGGTTATGCTAATATTGGCTATTTTTTCAACTTCTTTCTCATCAACTCAAAAAAAAAAAATTCTCTTGATATTTCCTTAAACTCCTTGTTTCCTCTCATCTCTTAGTTAATGATGCACAAATGCTACTAAAACTTATAATGGATTTCCTATATAAAATTTCCAAACCATGAAAATATCTTCTCCAACATTCACTAGCATAGCCCACTCAACAATTATTTTATTTTTCTTTGGATCCATCTTCAATCCTTTAAGATCACAAATCCCAAGTATACCAAATTTGTCTTCATGAAACTACACTTGTTCATGTTGATCAACAAATTTTCTTCCCTCAAACTCTATAATACTCATTTGATATGTTCCAGATGCTCTTAGTTTTATTGAAAATCAAAATATCATCAAAGTAAAAGATCACAAGTTACTTACCCAAAAAATTCTTCAAACCCTCATAAAATATACTCGGTGCATTTTTCAATCCAAAAAATTCATAACGAACCATTTGTTTAGTCCTTTTATCTTAAATGTCATATTCCATTCATCTCCTTTTCTAATTCTAATCTAATGACAATCACTCTTCAAATCAATATTGGTAATACTCCACTTCACTCAAATATTCTATTATGTCATACATCCTTGGAAATAGGAATCTATGCTTGATTGTGATATTATTGATTAAATTGATTCTATCATCATTCTTCACTCTCCATCCTTCTTAAATTCTAGAATTGTTGCCACCACACATGGGCTCAAAATTTCTCCAATTGGTCCTTTCTTCAACAACTCCTGCACTTGTCAACTCAATTCTTTATTCTATGTTAGTGTCATCCTATGTGCCACTTTATTTGGTAAAATTTATCTTGGTATTAGATCCATGTGATGATTGATCCTTCTCACGAGTTGTAATCCATATGGTATATTATCTAATAGAATATCTTCATATTCTAACAATAGTTCTAAAAATTTCTTCTGTAGTACCTTCTATTCATTTACAATGGTGTGTATTGTGCTTGTTGTGGCACATATCAATGGAATCAATGTAAAAAAAATTTCATGCCTCAAACCATCTAGGAACTTCCTTCCATATATTAAACAAATTTTGGCATTATCCCATAATTGGCTATCCTTCTTATTTAATGGTATTAAAGTATGTTTCTTGACATCCTTTGTTATGGTGTAAGTATTATTTCTTCAATCATGTACAACTTTCCTATCATATTATCGTGGTCTACCCAACAACATATGACTCACATTTGTTGGTATTATATCACAAAAAACTTTATTATGGTATGTTTGTATCAAAATTTCACCAAATATTATTCACTTATAATACTTTGTATTTATCTTGCAACAAAACAATTTTGTATGGAATAAGCTATTCTAATCTCTCTAAATTCAACTTGTCTGCTAGTTTTTATAAAATTAAATTATTTGTACTACCACTATCAATGATAATTTTGCAACACTTATATCTAGATTTACATACTATTTTAAATAAATTTTTCTTTTGTATTGCTCCTCTTCATCCATTGCACATGTCATTAGTAAAGCTCTCCTCATGATTAATGATTCACCCTTCTTTAGCTTGTCAATTGAAGTTTGTTACCTCTAGATTCTTCTTCAACATATGCAGTTTCAATGTTGCCTTCATATCTCTTATTAGTGCTCCCTTAGCCTTGATAATATTCAATTTTTTTATGTCCTTATCTTGCACATTTAAAATAGGTTCCATTGAATAATATTCTGTCATTTTTCTATATCTTCCTCTACCTTTTTGATATCCATATGTTCTATCATCGAGGTATGTATTACTACCTTCTTAGCTATTATAGTAACAATCACTAATTCATACTTTATTATAGTGTGTGTTGTTATCATTGTGGTACATTTTATTGCTCATCATAGCTTCCACATAGATTGATTACAAGATATTTTATGATCATAATAAGATCTACTTCTTTGGAATCTTCCTCCTCTTCTTTTCTAGTTCTATCTTCTTTCAAATCTCATATTTAGTTTCTCTTCTTCCTTATTACAAATTAGAATGCTTATTCTATTGTTGTTAATCTACCAATCTTAGTTCCTCCTAAATACTTCCTCTTAGTCCATTGATATATCTCACAACATTTCCTTTTATTGCTCACTATGTCTAGCCTTATGATTATTTTATAGAATTCTTTGCTATAATTGTTCATTGTCATATCTTTATACTTTAGACTTTGTAACCTTTTTAACAATTCTAACTCGTAATCAACAGGTACAATTTTTTTCAACTTTACAACTATCCTATCCCATTTTATTATCTTATCATTTCATATCCTATTTCTTCTTTCCACCAAACAACAACATGTCTTTTCAATTTAGTTTTAACAATTCTAACCCTTTCAACATATACAGTTTCCCCATATTCAAAATATTCAAAATCTTCTAGAATTTGGACATGACATTGCATATGCCCAATAGATAGTCTAGAATAAATTATTCCTTTGCAATAATCAAAATCTCCTAGAATCTCATGACATTGTAGGATTAATGTGGAACATGTGTTCTCAAAAACAAGGTGAAATAAGTAATGATGAAATATAGTAGGATCTATGGTAACTAGTTGTTTATTGAAATGTAAATGAAAACTTGCAAACAAAAAAGTAGAAGAAAATATATTTGGTTGATGCAAGATTATTTTTACATCCTTGGATGCTCCTACATCACTATAATGGCATGAATTTGCACCCCTAGGAAAATTCCACATTTATAGTACCTCCTACCTTAGAGAATTAAATCCAATAATGCAATCCTTATTTCCAACATCTTTCCCTATCCACTTGGCAGCTATTTTGCGTGTCGGTGGGAGATATTTTTTCTAGGATGCTAGTGCGATGCACAGACATCTGCACGATGCGATGTCATCCTAACAAGATTCTCACAATCCATAGAGGCATTACACTCCTCCATTGGATGCGAAGTGTGACACTTCTTATCCCTCAAACTAACTTTAAATGACCCTTTTGCCTCCATTCTTCTCTTCAAATTAGTCAATTTTCTTCATTCATTCTCTCTTTGGGAACTCTCTTGGTCACTCTTGCTCTCAAACACACCTCTACATTCACTTCAAGCAACACCACCTCCATTGAATATGCAAGTTGTGCTTTTGGTGGTTCATCCTCTTCATTTTTGTGGCAATGTTGGCTTTGGAAAGCTTGCAAACTTGCTCCTTCCTCCATTTACCTTGAGATCACGTGGTTGAGAAGGTGATAGCCTTCCATTCCCACTCACTTTGCATTATCGTAATTACATTGTAGCATATTGTGTTTGCTTATCACTTGGTATTTCTATTTCTACATACTCTCCTTTATCATATTTCTACAATCACTGCTATCTAGCTATCCATGGAGGTGGAAACTCCAAAGTGGGGGATGGATTGAGGCAGTCCTCTAAACACAACCCCAACATTTTCTCGTTCTTCTATGTGCAAGTTGTTCCTCAAGTGAAGTTCTTGAAGACCTCAACTTGCGAGTTTGAACTTGTCAAATTCTAGCTTAGTATTGTTAAAGTATTCTTGTTGTTTTGTTATTTCTGCATTTTCCATCTCTATCATAGCATAAAATCTCGCTGGTCAATTTGTTAGTTAATTTCCAAGCATTTTTGTCTACACTTTACTCTTTCTATTCATATGAATGCCAACACCCCATTGAGATGACAATGCCCCAATGAGACGCCAACGCCCCACTGAGACACCAACATGCCACACTAGAGTCTGTTTCTTGCACTGTCGTCCTCATGCAGTGAGCTACTTAAGTTATAGACTGAACCCTAGGATTTGGCTCGTTTGACCCCCTAAGAAATTTGGGTTAGTAGAAGGACAGTGACAAATCAGTTGTCTTTCCTTTTTCAACAACTTAAACCTTAAATATTTTTTATTCATTCATCTAGCTTGAGGTAGATTAGGGAAGCCTATTGTTCAAGGCCCTCCCATGACTTGGGGTCTTGAGAAGCCGGTCCCCCTCTACATTTTGATGAACCCGACGTGAACTATTTTTATTATGTTTAAAAGTGTTGAAGGTACCTTCTCTTGTGTTTTAGGCATGTTATAGGTTTGTGATTTGTAGGGCGTGTAGCCTTGCAACCTAATCTATGACCCCTAGCACCATAGCTAGAAGGATCCCTAAACATTGGGGAGCGAAGTCTAGACAGGTCACCATCCTATTTTTGAACCCTTGGAGTGTTCTGAGAAAGTCCTCTTATTGTACGTAAATATGGTCTCTTTTATGCACCTACATGTCGCTTAGCCTACGCCTACTTTTTCGGATATAACTTTCATGGTGTGAGACTTACCTATGAATACCATGAATAAAGAACCATCTCCTGTGTACATTCCTGGGCATCTCAATGGAAACATTGTAACCAGTGTTTTGGTTGATCCCGTGTGTTGTGTGAACATTGTAACAAAGGAGATCCTATTGATAAAATTCTTGTATAAGGATGGGTATGATGAATCAAAAAGTACCATATGTACGCATGATGGGATTTCCATCCCTCCCATTGGTTCCATCCCTCTCTCAATCTTGGTAGGACCCATGACTATGAATTTTCTTTTTGACATCATCCCAGAATCAGACTTGTTCAAAGTGAAGTTAGGCATTCCATGGCTAGTTTCCATGAATGCAGTCCCTTTGGTGATCTATAAATGTTTGAATTTCTCTTATGAGGGCTCCATGCATGTTGTGCACGACACCGGGTATAAGTCGTTGGTGTCACGTGGGGGCTACTCTCTAGATAATTTTTGGCTTGCCCTAGTCAATCTACTCCCTCCAAGGATGAACTTGTTGTACTATGCTTATGTTAAATACAAGACTAGGGACATAGTGTCGAAAGTGACCTACCCTCCTTCCACCTACACTATTTCAGTTAAGTGCTATATGATCATGCAGCAGTAGGTTGCCTCTTCCTCACAAAAGGGGAAGGGGAAGTTTTCTTGTGTCAATGAGCCTTCTTCTCCCTCTATATCTGTTGTTCCATCCACTTCTGCCTCTCGCTCTGTTGTGGTGCCTTTGGCTTTCGTCTCCATGTGTCTCATGGGGAGTCTAATGGTGTGCGCTTGGTGGAAAGCCAAGCGTCAAGTTTTTGACCTTCCTATCTTACCCATGGTGCCTTGGCCCATTGTCTATGGTAAGGGGAAGGGCCCCTATGGAATTGCCTCTACGTATTGGCCTATGCAACCTCCTACTACTATCGCCTCTTTGGTGGTGAATGGGAAGAGGCTCACCGCCAAGGCGCTTGAGTCTTCTTCTCCACCTATCATTGCTTTTGCATCTCTTCCTCCTATTTTTATCTAGGAGTTAATCCCTCTGCTAGTAATAGTTGTGATGTTCACTCCTATGATAGAATAGGATCCTTTTGCTCCTCCTCAAGCTACAATTTCCAGCTCTCAGAGCCAAAGAAACTGCCTTGCACATGAGCACAAGTGTTGGAGAAAGGCTTTGGCTGCTGAGCAGGCTACCTTGCAGAAGGCAGAAGGAGAGTCAACAACCCTTGTTTCAACATGTTTTGCTATGCCTCCCCCTTTTGTTCCTTCTTCTTTAGTTCCCCTCACCTCGATTCTCCTTTTGGCTCCTCCAACAAACACAGATGACCCTCGCCCTAAAAGGGTGCAAGTGTTCATCACTCCCTCGGTTGAGCCACCTCTCCTAATGTCCCTTCTAGACATTTTTCCTTTTCCTAATCTTGTGGATATGCTGAATACCTCGGTAGTATCCATTGTATTTTTTTCCTCTACCTCTTCGCCTTTCTCTTTTTCTATGGGGATCTTGCATTCCCCAATGAAGCGTAAGTTGGAGGATGACCTTGCTTCTAATGGGGGTTAGAAGAAGGGATCACCTTCGAGAGAGAGGGTTTTGCTTTGGCTTGCACTATCCTAGTGATGGAGGCAACCTCAACATCCCTCGAGCTTTTCATTACCCTCGAGTCTTTTGGTGAGATTGGCAGTGGATCTCGAGTGCCTCCTTTTCCTGCCTGATTGACACATGACACTCCTATCAAGTGCATGTTCAACTCGGTGGATGATGTCTCAACTCTATCAACGATCTTTGCAAGATCGATGACCTTAACCTCATAAGGGCTAAGTGAAGAAGACCTTGAGAGGCCTTCTTCCTTAGCTCTTGTCATAGGAGAGTTAGAGGGTGCACATCTTTCTATCCCTCCCTTGCAGACCCATCTACCTTCCCCTTTGATCTAGATTGGGAGGAAGATAGCCTCCTAGTTGATGAGGACTAGGGGAGCACCTCTTTTTTACCTATAGATTAGATTTGTGTGTGTACTGTGTTTACCCCATGCTTGTTTTTATGTGTTCTTAGAGGACCCTTGTCACCCTTGTAGGTGTTTGGATATAGGAGTGTATTATGTCATAAAATTCTTCTATATGTTCCATCATTCTTCTATTTGTTGTGCCTTGATTTTTGACAATTGGGGACGATGCAAAGTGTTGGGGGCATTTAGGCTTCCCTTCCATGTTGACCCAATTTTTTTTATTTTATTTTTTTCACATACCCTTCTTCATGATCTGATATAGTAGGGGATTGATGAAAGATCATTTATATATTATATTATATCTATCTATCTATATCTGTGAGTAGTTTTGACCCTAAATTATCAGATCCCCCTATCTCTTTATTTCTTCATCTTTGCGTTATCTTTCTTTCTTCTTTGCTTGTTTCGTGATGTTGTGGTGCCTAGGTGTTGTACCTCGCATGTGTGACAACATTTCCATGTTTACATCCCATCATGTATTGTGGGCCATAACATCACTCTCTTATCTCTCCTTAAGATGTCACGTGCCTTTGTGTTTAACACACACCATCCTAAGGGGGGGTTACCATGCTTCTCTGATTTTCAACAAGGGGTATTTGATGGGCAACAAATCTCTTGCTAAAAATCCCTCATTTTTCAAAAATTACATTCTTCAACAAGGACCCCTAGAGAAATTTCCTTCATGACAAAATGAGTTCATGACAAAAGAATCTAAAAATTTCCCTTCGAGAAGCGAGCACTTTTTTTTTCTGATGAATAAGTCTGAAAACTTTCCCTTGCAAGGGAGCATTCTTTCCTTTGGATTCCTTGACGAAAGAGACCTTTCAAAAGGATTCCTTGATGCTAGAATCATTTGTAAAAAATGTTGCACTCTTCAAATAGAGCGTCTCTTGAGCGGACCCCTTTTTCTTTTGAAGGGTTCTCAAGGGACTCCTTTGAAATCTTCTCCTTTGATTGCTTGTTTTGTGATGTGATTGTTTGTCTGTCTGTTTGACATTACTATATAACATGTTTTTTTCTATGGATTAACATGTTGCTTTGTAGGACCAAGCACCTGTGAAGCTACTTTTTTCAAATTTCAACCAGGCTTGGAGGACCAAGCACTTCGTCAAGCTTTCCTTGTAGGATCGAGCACCTATAAGGGCCAATCAAACTCTACAGAGCCTTTCACATCTGGCCTCCCTCAGGATGGAGCACCTATGGTGCCTCCTTTGTAGGACTAGCACTTGTAAATAATTTTTCATTCTATAGGACTAAGCACCAATAGAACCTTTGTTCATCTTCAGTGGGACCGAGCACCCATGAAGTCAACTCTATAGGATTGAGCACTTGCAGAGCCTTTTGTTCACCTTCTACAGGATCAAGCACCTGCGACACTTTTGTTCAAATTTCCTCAGGGTCAAGTACCTGTGGAGAAATCTCTCTCATTCTCTTATGCTCGAGTATGTCAGATTACGGTCTTCTTCCTCGATGGTTTAGGTAGACATTCCTAGGCTTTCTCTCTACTTTACCATGCATTCACTAACACTTATGCTAAAGTGGGGGGAAACTACAATGGCATGAATTTGCACCCCTAGGAAAATTCCACATTTACAGTACCTCCTACCTTAGAGAATTAAATCCATTAATGCAATCCTTATTTCTGACATCTTTCCCTATCCACTTGGCAACTATTTTGTGTGTCGGTGGGGGATATTTTGTCTAGGACACTAGCGTAGTGCACAGAAATTTTGCGGTGTGCTACCATCCTAACAAGATTCTCTCCTCTAGAATCCACATAGTCATTTCATTCCTCCATTGGATGCAAAGTGTAACCCTTCCTGCCCCTCTGACCGACTTCAAATGACCCTTTTTCTTCCATTCTTCTTTTCAAATTATCCATTTTCTTCATTCATTCTCTCTTCAGGAACTCTCTTGATCACTCTTGCTCTCAGACACACATCTACATTCACTTCAAGCATCACCACCTCCATTGAAGTTGTAAGTTATGCTTTTGGTGGCTCATCCTCTTTGTTGTTGCGACAATGTTGGATTTGGAAAGCTTGCAAGCTTGTTCCTTCCAACATTTTCCTTGAGAGCACGTGGTTGAGAAGGTGATATCCTTCTATTTCCACTCACTTTGCATTATCGTATTGTTATTGTAGCATATTGTGTTTGCTTATTACTTGGTATTTTTATTTCTATATACTCTCCTTTATCATATTTCTATAATCGTTGCTATCTAGTTGTCCATGGAGGTGGAAACTCAAAAGCAAGAGACTAACTAAGGTAGTCCTCTAAACATAGCCCCAACATTTTCTCGTCCTTCTATGTGTAGGTTGTTCATCAAGTGAAGTTCTTGAAGACCTCAACTCGCGAGTTTGAAGGTATGTTTCTACCACCTTTCTCTTGTCAAATTCTAGCTTAGTATTGTTAAAGTATTCTTCTTGTTGTGTTGTTATTTTTGCATTTTCTATCTCTGTCATAGCATAAAACCTCATTGGTCAATCTATTAGTTAATTTCTGAGCATTTTTGTCTCCACTTTACTCTTTCTATCCGTACGAACGATAGCGCCCCATTGAGATGCCAACATGCCACATTGGACTTTGTGTCCTACATTGTCATCCTCAAGCAATGAGTTGCTTAAGTTGCAGATTGAACCCTGTGATTTGACTCATTTGATCCCTTGAGACATTCAGGTTATTAGAAGGACAATGACATACTAGTTGTCCTACCTTTTCAGCCCCTTAAACCTTAAAGATTCTAATTCATTCATCTAGCTTGAGGTAGATCATGGTAGCCTATTGTTTAGGGCCCTCTCGTGACCTGGGGTCTTGAGCGGCTGGTCACCCTCTACAATCACATATAGATAATCATATGGCTTTCTTAATTGAACTCTCCCAAAAAATTATTTTTTTCAAATTTAGAGTAAAGGTTGCTTTGGGTCACATCTTTCTCTTGCCATGTGGTCAACCTTTTCATGGAATACTTTGAAGAGAAAGCCCTTATCTATTTATGTCTTAAACCAAAATGAAGGAAATAATCTACATTGATGTCACAAATCCTTACTAGCATCGCAACCTTAAAAAACTAGAAGAATTTCACTCTCATTTGAACAACATGATAAATATCATTAATTTCACTAAGAAGTTCAAACATGGTGGAAAAATTCATTTCCTAGATATATTTCTCTATAGAAATCTAATAGCTCCATTTTGCATCAAGTTTATAATTCCACCTGCAGTGAATTTTAAATTCATGTGTCTTAGCATCATTGTTTGAATCACAAAGTAGATGTGTTAAGGACTCGATGGATTTTCATCATATTTTCTCCTTTTTTTTCCTTCTACTTCTTTGTCCACTTCCTTCCAGTTACTAATTCATCCCATCTTTTAATCTCACTATCTTATGATTCTTTTATTTATTTCTCACCCTTTTGTTGGAATATGAAGTCAATTGTATTGTTATTCTAGCAGTGATGATAGTCGACATTGATATCTAGCTAGTGCTTCAGGTATGCGCTTGACACAACTGAAGGCCTACTATTCAATCAAAGGTTGACATGATGGGGGGTCCCAGGGGGGCTGTTGTAGCCCCCCTAGATGCTGAAGGCATTTTTGGTGAAGTCATTTTTTTTAAAATTTGGGACCCCTTATTTTTGGTGATTTTAACAAATGTTTGACATGTAGTTGCATGAGTCACACTTTCTATTTTTGGAAAGTTTTGTTTGACAAGGACTCTACAACTCAAATTTCTTATACTTTCAAAGTCATATTTTTTTGTAACTTTTGAAGGTTATTGTAATTGTGAATTTCTTGAGAAATAAAATATGAAAGATCTTTGCCCATGGTTTTTTCCTGGTATAATTTTACCAAGTTTTCCACGTAAATACTGTGTACAATTTTTGCTTATTATTTTTCTCTATTTATTTTGCACTGTAAATTTTCTTACCCCTTTCGCCTTTTAGTTTATTATATTCTCATACTATTTTATTTCTTCTTTCATCTTCAGGTTATTTTAAAAATATTTAGCCATTTGTTTTACCTCTTCTTTTTATATCCATGTGCTCTCTTTTCATCTTCAAGTTATTTTTAAAACATTTTCCCATTTGGTTTACCTTTTTTCTTTTTATAGTCAAGTGCTCTCACTTAATTGGTTATCATCTCTTTGCTTTGGTTTCCATGAACCCCCTACATTTGACATCTTGTGTTTATATGTGGCTTATTTACAACCTTCTTATATCCTGTCTCTTCATTTTGAACATGGAGTTTGATGTAGAATGTTGATGGTAAAATTGTAAGAACATATTTTTTCATAGAAGCTTTTCCACTATATAATGATAAGTAACTGAAAGACTTCCACTTAAATATTTTTATAAATCCCATTCAATACATATCAAATTTATGTGTATGGAAAGTAAATGCATCCTTTGAATTTATTTTAGGATCTAATAATTTAATAAACAATCACAAGTTATTATTTGTAAATTACATAAAGAGTTGAAATAATAAATGTAAAAGAGAGCTAGAATATGATTAGCTCTATGTCAATTTATGGTTATCAATGATGTATATTTTTTTGTATATTACATTCAACAATTAGAATCAAGATTAAATAATTGTATCAATATTTGTCAAATTATGACAAATCTATACTATGAATCTTCGCTTACTTATACTAGGTTGCACTAGTAATATAGTCTTTAAACACTTTTGCTCCATGTAGACTATCATCTACAAAATGGTCTTCAACTCCTATTTGCCTTCACCTATTCCTATGCTTAGGACAAATGTACATTGAAAATCACATTAAGGGTTTGTTGCTTGTAAGGGAAAACAAAAAAAATCCTTGATAATGAATCAAATCCTTTGCCAACTTACAATGATTGAAAATAGACTAGACACAATTCAAATTACCTATATGAAAGTGTAGTATCTAATGTAGTGATATAATGTTGATGCAAAAGTGTTGATAACACTTTTCAATATGATTTAGCAATCCTTGAATCACTGCTGGTATCCTAGGGCTTATTTGTCAAATACATGATTATGGCCACTTAATTTGAGATATTTATTGAGTTGGCCAATAGAAAACATTCAAAATATTTGAAAGGGTCATTAGGAAGGAGTGAATATATGTTTAAATTAGGAGGGAAGGGATACAAATACATTATTGTCCAAAGGAAATCCACACTTGCAATCTAGTCTAGAATGCAAGAACAACAATAAATAAGGTTAATCCTCATTGTAAATTGAAGTAAGTTAATTAGATTGAGAGACATAATCCTACAATAGCAACACATTGTCTATAGGAGGTCAACACAATCTGTTACAAAAAAACTATAAGAGTTGGTATAGAATAACTCTACACCATGCAAGATTTGGCTGAAGATTATAGCCACACAAGATCTAGGCACTTCATGAAATCACAAGAGAGATTAATATGCAATGTTCAAAAGTGCAATAGAATTGAATATCCAAGAATATGTATGACAATATATAGCCAAGGTGACACATAGGATTATGACAAGTGTCTTAATCCTATGTCATGTGACAACTTATCACAACTATGTGTTATAAGTCAAAAGATAAGATCTAATGACAACTAACACCTTTTAGAAAGATTCCCTCCTAGGACCTAAGTAAACTTAATATGTAAATAAGTCCCTTAAGTCCCTTAGTAATGAATTAATTAGGTACAAGACTTTATTTACACCAACAAAAACAACACATTTTAGAAAAAAAACAAAAACTCTAAACATTTTAGAAAAAAACAAAAATAAAGTATAATGTCTACAGAAGACTAGCACAATCCATCACAAAAAAAAAACACAAAAACAACACATTTTAGAAAAAAAACAAAAAACACTAAGCGTTAATAATTTAGCTACACTTCAAAAATAAGACTCTACTAAAAAACAATAATCAAAGGACAAATAAAACCGTGTATAAAAAGACAATAATAATAATAGGATATTCTCGATGTATTTTATATAGATTATATTTAAGATATATATGCTAATAGACTTCAATAATATGCTTATATATACACAAATAAAACAAATTAAATATCAGACAATATATTTATGGCAAGACCAAAATAAATGTGAAACAAAAAGTAAAAGAAAAAAGGCAAACCTTTTTCTCCTCTACATTGTCTTTAATGTCTTTAGAATTTATATATTATTAAAAGTTTATACCAATACCTTCCACCACGCATCAAATAAATATCTCCTATTTTTATGTGGTTCAAATTGAGATTCCGCACCCTTAAATTTTGTTTTTTTAGAAAGCTTAAAAATAAAATGCATCTTATCTATACAGCATATAAAACTAATGGTGCTACTGACTTTAACTGACATTTTTGTTTTTTTAATATAAAGTTACCCTGTTGGAGAAGGGCGAAATAGTATTGAACTTGGAAATAATTTTGAAGACTGTGTAACATCCTTTCCATTAATAGGTGATGGGCACAATTTCTACAACGGTTAATTGACTCAAATGATTCCCATCTCCCAATGAGGATCATCATACCCTGTTACTGTTCACAGGAACAATTTTCACAATCCAATGCTCAACAATAAACACAATTTTCTAACCTACTAATACTACTGTCTTAAGACTAAGACACATTAAATACTAATACATCTCTGAACCATGTCTTCGTGTTTCTCATTGATTGATAGTTTCAACGCATCGTAGTATTTTTCGGGGAGAACCCATTTTCATTTTTTGGCGTCCCGTTGCAGAAACCACTTTCACTGTGTGTAGACTGTAAGTACAAGTCTTGCCCCACACAAGCAGTTTTGCTGGGTGTCTGTATTTGGAGATCTGAGGGCCGGAACTTACTGTTGCTGGACCATTAGGTTTGACGTAATGTACTGTCATTAACTATAGTCAATCATAGCATTTGGGTCCCAGTTGATTTTCAGTAGCAAACACAATCGTTCATTGATGGTGCTTGATGATTCTTCGTCAATAAGCTTCTACATAAGTGCGTGTAAAATTCCTCGAGTATCCACATGGATATATGAAATTGTCGCTGAGGAATGACAGATCTTGTTTCATGCAATGCAATTCGGAGCTTCAAAGACAAGAGCAGGAAACATGAAACGGGTTCAGCCTCTGAGGCCTGTTCAATGCCTGTATTTTGTTACAGCTTTCCTCTGTTTCAGTAGACATTCCACTGCCCTGACACCAGAAGGTAAGTTATAAAGTTGAACCCTTTTAAGGTTTAAAATTGTACAAAAGTAATGTAGGAGTGCAGCTGAATCCTTCAGTCATAATGTCTATATATACAAGCCTTAGGTAGCAATGAGCATCAATGCCAAGAGTCAAGACTGTAATATTGTTCTTGTTGTTTGAAGTTTTACAGTGAGATGGCAGTTCTTACCATTAACTATATAGGGTTTAAAGTTCTGTAAGACTGAGATAGCAGTCAGTGTACTGTTTTTCATTTTCTATTGGAGGTTTATAATTTGATCATAGGGTCCTAATGTAGAGTCATTGGGTAGCAAGAGGCATCAATATCAGAACTCTGTGAAGTTGTAGTTGTTGATTTGTATTGATAAGGCAAAAATGATAGTTTACTTTCATATTTTTGCATAAAAATAGGATTTTTTGCCATGGAATTTGTTAATTTATTCAAGTTTTGGGGATACTTATGATTTTTTCATTGGGATGACAGGTTTAGCATTGCTGGAATTCAAGGCAGAACTCAATGACACAAAGAATGTTTTGAGAAACTGGAATGCATCAGACGCAGACCCATGTGGCTGGAGTGGGGTAACATGCAATCATTTCAGCAAAAGAGTTACTGCATTGTATGTGTAGACGCCCTTTTTCTCTTCAAACACCCATTTTTATGTACAGTCCTAAAATATCCAAAAGAGAAGGTTTTTCGTATTGTTACAAAATCACATAATTTGACTGGAAAGAAAACTGTGTTTGATTTTTGTAAAGATGTTTCCACTTTGTTGATTTATTAATGGACCTTTATGATGTCCTCTGTTCTATCACTAGAAACCTACCTTATCTACTCCTTGGTGGAACCATTTCTCCCAGCGTTGGCAAATTGAAGAAGCTGCACAGATTGTATGTCTGATTCCTGCCTCTGCATTGGGATTTATGTTTTTGCAAATTAAAAACTTCCCTATATTTTCTGTATCAGTGACAGAATATTTTTGTGTGCTTGCAGAGCTCTTCATGAAAACAGGCTACATGGATTTATCCCTCCGGAGATTGGCAATTGCGAAGAGTTGCGAGCATTGTAAGTGAATTATCTGTTCTCTATTCTCCTTTTTAATAACTAAGCTCAAGGCAAAAACCTGATGGAAGCAGGGCAAAATTTGTGCTTTCCCATTTTATGAAATAAAATAGAGCATTTTCAGTTTCTGATATCAGTCACATTGTTTAATTATCGTGATAGACACTTTACTGGGTAGTTGGATCATTGTCACAGCAGACCAAAACTTCATATTTATCCTGGTTCCAATCTAAAACTGGGTTAAAGTTGTAAAATAGTGAATATTGTTTTGTTACATTATTTGTCAAATTATGTGTAATGCTGTCAGCAATTAATCTTTTAGGTGTTGGCCTACTCAGTAGTTGCCTTTATCCTATAATCTGACCTATCATAATTTTTTGAAATGAAGTAAAAAGAAAATTGTTTTATGTTTTTGATTAAGAAAATTGTTTTATGTTATATCAACCAGTAACTAACATTTTTTAGGTCCACAGCTTCAGTGTAGGATCCAGACATTTTATGGTAACTGCATGGTCTGAATCTAATAGTCTCTGTCCGTATTGACCTCTCACAGGTACTTGCGAGACAATTATCTAGAAGGTGAAGTTCCTGCAGAGTTGGGTAACCTGACCCATCTTATGATTTTGTAAGTGGCAATTTATTGCTTGGAAGGTCCTTCGTTTTCCTGTAAAAAATATGCATTTCAGAATGTATTTCCTTGTTGAAAGCATGACATGAATGAATGCAACTTAGGTTTGTTATTTTTTGCAGGGATCTATCAAGCAATACGTTGAAAGGGACAATTCCTCCCTCTATTGGCAAGCTAGGCATGCTAAGATTTTTGTACGTAGGATTCTAATCCTGTATTTCTATTTTTACATTGGAAACTTGTAATTTATAACTGAGATTTGGAAATTGTCAGAAACGTTAAATCTATGGACTATTCTCAAAATCAGAATTAGATTTCTACACATCCAACAACCACACGAGAGAGTTTGCTGTCATGAATTTGAAGAATTGAACCTGTGTTAGTAATAGTGCTAGCAATAGGAGTCTTAGAGGTGACCAAGTTAGATAGTTAAGTGTCAATAAATCACAGTTTGCTGTCATGTTTATTTCCTTGATTATAGGAGTATTGTGCGTTTGTTGTGCTTCTTTGAAACTATATATTGTAAATTTGTAATCAACTTCAATGAGTAGATATATACTATTTCTTCTCTTGAATAATATGTTCTGCTGTTTGTTTTTATAGCTTTATCATGGTATCAGAGCTAGAGTCGGTGTAATTCTGTAATGCGAATACCTAGGTAGATGTGAGCATTTTGAGAGCTGATCCTCCTAAGATACAAGTAGTGTTGAATAGATAAAATTTGCTGTAGAGAGAGTAGTGTAAGTGTGGTTTGTGGATGTGTTTGCCTTTATCCTTGAGTGCATGTGCAGCAGCATGAGAAGGAGAAAACACCATAGTTTTTGCAAGGAAAAGCTTCTGTTTGAAAGTGCTGTTGCTGTGATTGGGTGGACTGGCTATATGAAGAAGAAGATGAAATCATCCAACTATTTGAATGACTATAAGATGTGTTGGGATCATCAAAACACATTTGAAAAGGTTGTTAATAAGAAATATAGGTTTTTTGACATGCCTCTATTTAGATGTTGAGGAGGAGAGGTGCTTGAGGTTTCAAAGGACAGTGGTGTGCTCATTTGATAGTAGTTTAGTGGATGTTTGCTGTAGGGAGGGTGTTGGAGATAACTCCACAGCTAACATCCAAATGTGAGTGTGCTGTCATGAATTTGGAGTGAAACATGTGTTGGTTTCAGTTCTGGCAGTTTGTTGAATTAGGACTCCAATAGGTGTCAACTGTCAAGTAACTTGGTTTGTTGTCATAATTAAATCCATATTTATAGGAGTCTTGTGAGTTTGCTGTGCTTCTTTGAAACTCTATATTGCAATCAACTTCAATGAATAAAAATACAGTAATCTCTTCTCTTGAATAATATATAAGCTGTTGTATATATTCTGCTGTTTGTTTTTATAGTTTTATCATCTATGAGGTGAGAACATTTATAATACCAATTAGAATTTGTGAACCTCTAATATTACATAGAAAATGAATGCAAGTATGTGAAGAAGGAATCAGAGTGGACATTTGCAACTTTGTACAAGTATCAGGAGCCTAAAACATCATATAACATGCTAACATATTGTTGATTCTTGTATTTCAGAAACCTATCCACAAATTTCTTTGCAGGAGAGATCCCTAAAACTGGAGTGATGGGAGGTTTTACTAATATGTCGTAAGTTCATTCGTTGTGCTTGTAGAAATTGTTGAGTAAAATTTGAAGCATATATTGCTTAGTTTTACATACAGGCTTTTAACTCTCATATTCTCCCTTGCAATTCAAAGTACTCCATCCCCCATGAAGGATGAGTGATTATCAACAAAATATGGAAAAAGCAATGTTGTTAAATATTCATAGAGGTAATTATTATTGTCCTTTTTTTCTTACCTGAGATGTCATCTTGACATTGGTGCATTCAGATTTACTGGAAACCTGGACTTGTGTGGTCTGCAAGTTCAAAAGCTTTGTAAGGACACACTGGATTTCCCAGCTATAGCTCCTGATAATAGTAGTGGTATTGTTGATGGTGGCGGTGGTGTTGTTAAACGAGGCATATTCTCAAAACCCTATTCTTCTGATGCAAGGACCGCATAAATAGGAAAGTGTTGCAAAAATGCATTATGGCTACTAGCATAATCTAAGTTCGCTTATGTGGGACATCTTTTATTTGAACAGGGTCTACGAGGAAATTGGCACGGTATGTGAATGGGCTCCTTATTGGAGCAATGGTTGCGATGGGTGTGATTCTCACTGTGATCCTTGTATTTTTGTGGGTCTGCTTTTTACATAAGAAAGGAATCAGTGAGGAATACACTAAGATAGAACAGCTACCCAAGCCCCAACCAGGCATGAACTTTTCCAACCTGAAGTTTAATAATTTAGCAGTAGTCAAGATTGTTTCAATGCACTGTATGTCTTCACTATTTCCTGAAACTGCATTTGCTAACTCTTGCAATTTTGCCAATCTGTTCAAGGTCAAATTGCTCATTTTACTAGAGTGTCTTCTACTTTGTCAAACACTTGCTCTTATAAATTGAAAAGATTCACCAAAAAATGTTCATAAAGTTCTGGTGGGTTTTGTTGCAGATAGAAAACTTGTTACATTCCATGGAGATTTACCGTATACATCCCAGGAAATTATTAAAAAGATTGAAATGCTTGATGAGAGTAATATTATTGGCTCCGGAGGCTTTGGGACTGTATATAAATTGGTGATGGGCGAGAACAGTGCATTTGCTGTAAAGAAAATTGACAAGTGTGGTGTGGCATCCAATCGCCAATTTGAAAGGGAGCTGGAGATCTTGGGAAGCATTAAACATAGAAACCTTGTTAATTTGCGGGGTTATTGTGTATTTCCATCAGCCAAAATGCTCATCTATGATTACTTGCTTCTGGGCAGTTTAGATGAGTTTCTACATGGTTAGTTCATCAGGAATTATATATTTTTTCTCATTTGACTTACTCTTTAACTTCTCTTTTCCAATATACAGGACATCTGTAACTTTAATGTCTAGCTGTTAAGAGGTATTATGTTTTTGCCAGATAGCGAACAACCTGCATCATCTCTAAACTGGAACACTAGATTGAAGATAGCACTTGGAGCAGGTCGGGGGCTGGCTTATCTGCATCATGACTGCTATCCTAGAATTGTCCATCGTGATATAAAGGCAAGCAATATATTAATTGATGAGAAGCTGGAGGCACATGTGTCAGACTTTGGGCTTGCAAAACTCTTGGAAGATGAGGAAACTCATGTCACAACTGTTGTTGCAGGCACTTTTGGCTACTTAGCTCCAGGTATATCTACTTTACAAATTCATCTTTTATTGTACTTATTGGGATACTGGTGAATTCACCTCCAATGCAAATTGGGATACTGATGAATTCACCTCCAATGCAAATTCCAAAACAGAGTACTTGCAAAGTGGACGGGCAACGGAGAAATCAGACGTGTACAGTTTTGGAGTGGTATTACTAGAGTTGCTCAGTGGAAAAAGGCCAACAGATCCTTCTTTTGTCAAAGATGGATTGAATTTGGTAGGATGGGTGAGTTAAATCTGATCCTGCTATTGTCAATTCTTCGAATTTTTTTGTGCTAGGAAAAAAAGCCTGTTAACTATCCAGGAGTCAGATACCCTACAACTATACATTATAAACATCATACTACATGTAGGATTCCATGAAGGGCAACTCCTCTGTCACATCTTGCCAGGCTGCTTAACGTTGATACTACTCTAACATTAAACTGCCTTCTGCCGAGTTTCTAAGCAGTATCATCAATAAAATAAGGTGCCATCTTACCACTAGATCACAACCCAACGGACTCTAAATAGTTAATTCTTGTTTCCAAAGGAACTAATCACATTTCCACCATGAACAAGAATGTTTTCCAATTCACATATTTTCTTCAGGCCATGCTTCCTCGAAATTGACATTTAGTTTGTCCTAGTTCTGAACCGCGACTTCTAGAAAGATTCAAAATATCTGCTCTACTTTGGCCTTATATAAGTTTGAAATTCTTACTGAATCTTGTTTTTTGGAAAATTCAGGTAAATACACTCATGGCGGACAATAGATTGGAAGAGATAGTTGATCCAAAATGTGAGTGCATCTCCTTGGATACCATTGAATCATTTCTAGAGATCGCAACAATGTGTGTAGCACCAAGTCCTGAAGAACGTCCAACAATGAACAAAGTAGTGCAAATGCTAGAAGAAGAAACTATGCCTCCCGGCTCCAGGGGTTCAATCCCAACTATGAGTAGAGCAGTCCAAATACTAGAAGAAGAAAATATGGCCAGTGAGTTCTATGACTTGTTATCTGATTGAGAAATGAATTCAGTTCAACTGAAGATGCTTTACTGCGATAATGCTTAATATATTTTATTGATTGGTTTTGTCTAGCCTGTAAATTGGGCTTTCAAGAAGCCCAATCATTTTTTGTTCAACCTTTCATGTATATATGCCCCTGTGAGGCACGGTGATTATTTATCCTCTTCTATGGCAAACCAGATCATCTGTGCCAGTAATAGGGTTTAATTTTACTTGAAGCATATTTATTTGTATGAACGTATCAAGGATTGCAGGAGTTTGCCATTGTAATCAAGCAAAGAAGCATATTAATATATAGTTATTGGATTCTTTTTTCATGTGGTAAATCTTGGTGACCTTATGGACAGCCATTAATGCAGTGATGCCCATTGGAATTATGGGCCACTTATTGTGCTGGGTAATTCAAATCTCGATCATGTTCTTACCAGTTCCCCATTATTGCTATAAAAGCTTTTTCTTACAATAAGTTTTGCTACCTAGCAAACTGAAAGTAGACAATATTGAAGTGAATGGTAGCCTTGATAACAGAAATGCTACATGCTTATATTTACTACTGTAGATTGGCAATGATGGTTCAGTAAGGAGTGGCATTACTTATTCACAGCACTCCATTGCCTTGTTTAACAAGATATCGTATTATGCTAAAAGCTGTGCAAGCCACTTTTTTATTGTAAATATACAGAACCTGAAATCTCGTATTATCTTATAAGGGAACTAAACATTATACTAAATTGAAGTACATAGTAAAACTGGTCGATAGTAAATTGATATACGAGTCCCACTTAAGCAATGCTTGCAATCATAGCTTAGTTAATGGAGCCTCAATCTAGTAGTGATACAAACAATCATTTCAGCAAGTAAATACACTTTTGATAGGTTTGAAGACCCAAATTCAAGATATTTTACAAAAGACGCTAAAGCTATCTAGTCTCATCTATAAAAGATTTAATAATGATTACCATTAATTTGCATTATGAGTTATTATTGCATACTTTAATTTACCAACCAAGCCTCATTTAGCCTTATAGTTTGGGATGGATTAATCCTTGTAGCAACATAGGTATACCAATCAAATATCAACGATGTTTCTCACATGCTATTCATTTTTTTTTTGTGTCAATTGATTTTAATGATGTAATCCTTGGGCATCTCTACTTGCATTATGGACAAGGTGTTAATACAACTAATCCTTTGAGCATCATCATAATAGTGGATAATAAGAGATATTGGATTCATGAAGTGATTCTAGGAGTCAAACATGTTGCAACATCTCCACATTAGATTGCACGATTATCTTTTAGCACATTTTGGACAAGTGTATTTCAAGAAGGAAAGAATTAGTCATGTGCTATTGCATAAGCATGTGTGCTAGCCTCATACATTTACCCAATAGTGCATAATCTCGCACATAACTCCTTGCAATGTGTGCCATCCATGCAGTGCTTGGAATCATGTCATGCAACTCAAAAGTCATTCTCTTGCTCATATGCTATACATCCTTGCGCATTAGTATTGTACAATCTAGAAATCAACACATAACAACACACATCTTAGAGCACTACACAACGATTTCATGTACTTTATGGAGCCATTTCGAGACATGCCACTTGTCAACACAATATGTATCTAGATTCATAACTGTTCTGAAAAGTGTCATGCATGGAAGGCCAACTTGTTCAACTTCTATAATGGCTTTTGTCCTCATGATCATGTAATAAGTAATTGATAAGTGTACATGTATAACATAAACATTTAAGTATACATTAAATAGGATAGAATGAGAAATATGCATACATTCCTCTAGGTTATGCCATGTATGGAATGTGTAGATTAATAAAATAGTTTGTTCAAGTTCTCATATTCTTCCCTATGTAACCCTATTGTCTCCATGTTGGTTTTGCATATTTACAACACATCTAAGTCCTCATCTAGATCATTGTCTCTCAAAACACCTATGTTTCATATCAGTTAGGCTTTGTGGATATAGAGAATGTATGGAGAATGCTCTTAATGAAGTGGATCCTAGGAAGAGAGAAGAATTGGTTCATGTGAATGTTATGATGATCCATGTAGGACTATAAGAGCAATGGACATTTCTCATGCATAGGAGATGTGTTGTATAATGGATGAAGTAGATGCACAAGACCTAGAGGTTGATACCTAGATGCTTAAAGGATATGAATTTTAAGAATTTGGGAGCTTCCCATTTGGTAGAAAAGGAGAGCATAGAGTAGATTAATAAGGAACTATGGATCCACTACTTTGTAGGGCCTTCTTACGTTTGAGGATGTGTTCAAAACCCATTTAAAAAATTTAAATGATTAAATCATATATATTTGTGTATTGTAGGTATTATCATGATGATGCCATATTTGAAATGTTATTAAAATGTGGATTAAATAACCTTAATTGATTTTACTATGTGTTTTAGCTATCAATACATATTGGGTAGGTGCACATAATATTTGACTTGAGTGTGCAAGTACAGGTAAAATCCCAATGGTGGTTAATTTGAATGCAAACACATGGTTTGATTGGTATTGTTAATTGGTCATACTTATTGGAAAGAAGGTGCTTGATTGTAATTACCTATGGTTACTAATCTCCTCATGATTCATTATGCCTTAGTATAGTGGCAATGTTGCCTTAAGATCTTGGGGAAAATACCCAATCTCCTATCAAAAGGATATAATAAAGTTGTGAGTTTTATACTGTGAGACACACCGGGAAATCTGGTTTAGGCCTCGACTCCATATATTCTTCATAATTCGTATTCTTTCATGGTCATGATTAAATAATGTCAATTATTTAATTATTCATCTTAACATCTTTCATTAATTAAATAATGTCAATTATTTAATTAATTCATCTTCTATTAATTCTTCATTAATTAAATAATCTTAATTCATTTAATTAATTCATTAATTTTCTTTTATTCTATCCGACACTAAATAAACGCTTTTATTTAATTATCTTACTAATTAACCTTATTCGTCTTGCATAATTTCATTATATTTCAACTATAATTAAATAAATTCTTTATTTATTTAATTATTCATTTAAATCCCTTCATCACTTAATTAAATAAATCTTATTTATTTAATTATTCTTCAAATATCAAGTCTTGAATTAAATGAATTATTTAATTCATAAATTCTATTTTAACACATTCCTATATTTTAGATAATTATGTGAGTTATCTAGTACTCACTTACTCCTAATTTGACATCTATTTTAATCG